>JAXCEX010000168.1:0-56812 GCA_038382965.1 Ceratocystis huliohia
GAAACCGTTTGGAGGGAAGTTGTGGAGCGAGGAGGAGGGGGCAAAGAAGGAAAACAAAGATTTCTGGTCATGGGCGTTTCTCTCTACCCTTGTTTTCACTGTAACAATAAACAATGAGGAGGAAGCTTGGGTACTTGGGCGACTGAGGAAAGCAACGGGGATTTGCTTGGGCTTCTTGCATCAACCTCACGACGCATAGTAACGGGGGAGAAGGAGAGGGTGGCCTGTGACGTCAAGGTACAAAATAGAGAGCAGGAGAGGAGTAGTGGGGAGAGAGAAGAGAGGAAAGGAAGAAAGAGAAGGAAAGGCAGAGAGATGGACATGTTGAAGGCAGAGATGGGGTGGGGAGAAGGGCCTGTGTCGGAGGAGTTGCGCAAAGCGAGAGGGAAGGAAGAAGAAGAAGTGAGATGTGATATCGCGGTGTGCAGGATTTTTGCAGGCAAGTCTTTCGTTTCCTTTCTTATTCTAGCTAACGCAAGACCTGCAGTTTGGGAAAATATTGGGCCACAAGAGTCACGCGGAGGAGGAGGAGCGGTGAAGACCAAACGGCACGAAGCATTGAGGATGGGAGACAGAGGGGTGGGGAAAGAACGAGCCAGATGAGCCAAATGTGCAATGCCAGCCAGTATGCGCATAGGGTAGGACTAAGGTGAGGGCAGATAGGTGTTAGGTGTTGATGTTTCAAGGGATAGGATAGGTGCATGAGAAGGGGGTGGGCATGGATTTTGATTGTTTTTGCGGGCGGGTTGCCGTGTTGGTAATGCAGCAGAGACATGCATTCACGAGATACAGGCCCAGGAGGTGACGGTAAGGTGAGGCAAGGTGAGAGAGGACAAAGGCTTGAACGCAAATGTAAGAGCTGGCCTGGCAGGCCTTCTGGCCGACTGACTGGCCGAGTTGCGCTACTGACTTAGGCCGCCCACATACTTGGATGGCCTGGCTTAGGCTCGGTCCACGATGCAAGACCTTGGGTGTGTGTAGTGCATGCCAAAAGGCCGTGCTTACCTGGCTTTCTGACCTTGATGTCCCTCTCCGTCTGCTGTATATTGCATGCATGAAGGAATCCACATTTGCTTGCCTGCTGCAGCTTTGCACCCGCCAGTTTTTTTTTCTTGTGTGTGTGCATGTGCGTGTGTGCTGCCTGACCTCACAAGGGATTTAAGGGATATAAGGGGACGGGCTGTTGTGTGTTTGTTGACAAGCCCTAGTGGCGCGAGAGAAAAAACAACACACATACTACGCACATTGCACATGGAAGAGAAGGATATATGGAACAAGTGTATATCTCGATTTTAACCAAGACTGTCTAACTTCTAAAGCGCCGAGTGTGACATGATATCCAGTAACAAATAAAAACCATGGTAAACAATAACAGTCCAGAGAATCAAAAGGACACCATCGCACAAGATAGTAATACCTTCCAATAAGTCACGTGATCAATGAGGTTCTGCTGGAGTGTAGGGATAACGGAACTGTGATCCTCCCGGTGTCTTTTTTCGAGATTTTTGGTGAATTTTGAGGAATAAAAAAGAGAAAGCGCCGTCTAATAAGAGAAGCAAAAAGAAGCAAGAAATCTATAGGAAACAAAGACGAGATCGAGTGACAGAAAACGACGCTCTTAAAGGTATAAAAAAGGTGTAACAAAACACAGACGATCGCTCGCTGGATATGAAGGCCGGAGAAGAGAAATGAATAGAAAAGAAAAGAGAATAAAGGCTCTGGCTGGCTGGCTTGTGTGCTGTGAAGCATTAACGGGGGTGGGTTCCAGATCAAAGAGCAATAAAAAAGTCTAGAGCAACAAATAATGCGGAAGAATGGAAAAAGAAAAAAGAAAAAAAAAAGATGAGAAAAAGGAGGTAGAGGCTGGTTTTGCTCTAGTGCAAGGAGGAACATAAGACCCAGGAAATAAGAAGAAAAAGAAAAGAAAAAGGGCCTGGTCTAATAAAAGGGTCTAGAGGGTGAATCATTTGTCGTGAAGAGAGCCAGAGAAAGAGGAGAGATTCTGTCTCCTAGATACGACCCATGCGGCGACGGGGGAACTTGTCGGGGAAGTACATGATGCACTCCTCGCAAGCGTTGTCCATGCCAATGGTCTGCCAGATGGAGCGGTCTTGGCACGGGGTCTGGATGAGGCCGGCTCGCTCGCAGTAGCGGGCGAAGCTGAGGCTCTTGTGCTTGCACACGAACTGGTGGGCGTAGTACTGGCACATGGTGGAAGATGTGTGGTGTTATTGTAGATGGGGGTAGGTAGGAAGAAACGCTTGAGGGCTCAACAGCTGTGGTGGTTGTCTGAGAGACAGAAGAGATCAGATGAGGAGAGAATGCACAAGTTATTAAAACGTAGATGCAAAATGACCCAAGGCAATTCAAGCAGCAAGGCGAATGACAAAGGCTAAGATAAGAAAAAGAAAAAGAAAAAGAAGACCGCTGATGTATACAGATGTAAATGAAGCTGAAGCTGTGGGATGATGGGGAGAGACGAGAAGGACAGAAAGACGAGGGATGTATCCGGCTTCATATATACTCGTCAGACCTAAAGCTAGAAGCTTTGCTCCTGCTTTGTTGTTCGGCCGGCAGACTACTTACTGGGTCTCACTAACACCCCTTCCTCTCTTCTCTCTCTTCTCCCCTCGTCCTATTCCTTGCCATGCACCAAAACCCAAGCTAAGCAAGGGCAGCAGAAAGACGACACCAACATGCAACAATGCGACACTACAGTACATAGTACGTACATAGGTACACGCCACGCCGTTTCTTTTTCCTACCCTTCTCTTTTGCTGGAAAGCAACCCTGTCGACTTTGCCTGCCAGTACCAAGCTTCCCTCTCCAATTTTGGGATTCTGTTCGTCAATACATACAGCGAGCGACCAGGTCCAGGTTCCATGTCAAGTCTATCTTTGTCGGTGCGGCTGTGGTCTGTGCTAGGCGTAAGTCCATGTTGCAGTTGCAGTTGTAACGAGAGAGAGAGAGAGAGAGAAAGAGAGAGAGAGGGGGGGGGATGGAGAGGCGAGAGAGCAATGGCAATAGAGGGAGAAGAGGGAAAGGCGAGCGAGTGTCTCCTTGTGGCTTCATTAGCTTCGCATCTCGCTCTTGCTCTGCATCTCTTTCTCTATCCACATAAACAAGCACAAGCGGCAAGTCCCATTGAAGCTGTCTCGCCCCATTCCAGCAGCCAATGGTCCCCTTTGCATTTCCTCTTCCTTTACAGAGGGATCAACCTCAAGCCCACCATGTTACTTGATAAAAACTCACGACTCCGTTCTGGTGGCAGCATCTTGGTAAGGATGGCCATGCTTCAACTATGACTTTGGTGTGGCCGAAAGAAGGAAAGAAAAAGTATTCCTATAACAGACAAAAAAACACATAAAATAATAGTAATAATAATAATATCCCAAAGCCAGCACTGGCCAGAAGGGGCCAAGGTCAGAAAACGAGAAGCACGGCCTGATTGGCCCTCTTGCTAGTGGCTTTTTTCTCATCCGGCCAGGTCGCTGCTTCTTGCTGGCTGTCCAGGGGGGATGTTCTTTGCACCAGACCGAAAAGGGAAAACGTGTAGAAGCATCTGCCGAGTGGTAGAAGAGCAAGAGGAAATGAGGTGAAGCGGTGGCAGAAGATCCTCGCCCTAGCCAGGATCCTGATTCGGCCCTGGGTTGCGTCAAACTACTAGACTACTATAGTGTAGTAGATTGTATGTAACAAGACCAGCAAAACACCGAGTTTGTAGACTATGACTACTGGATTGCTACCAAGGGCAATCAGCAGCCAAATCAACTAGCCTCTGTCAACTAAAGAGGAAGAAAGCCGGTGAAGGAATTTGCCTGATTCCCGGCCCGGTAGTTTCTTTCCCAGTTGAGGCTTCTGAGACCCTTTCCTTCTTGAGTGACGGCATACTCGGTATTCTCCATGTGTTTCTCTTCTCCCTTCTTGTTACCGCCTATCAACCCAACAAGTACATCAAACAACCAAAGCCTAAAAAAGAACAGGACAAGTAGGTACAAAACAGCTTGCAAAGGGAGGCTAGGAGGGTCTGGGGTCTCGCTTCGCCTGTAGTTTTATTGCAAAAAAAGGACAGGATCCAAATAGGATTCGAGTCCTGGAGATACAAGCAAGTGTTCAAGGGCCCAGCCAAGGACTTGAAGAAAAGAAAAAGGGAAAGAGCGGTCCACAAGAAAGCAACTACCCATGGCAGCGCCAATGACACCGCCAGAGAGAGCAACTACTTTCAATTACTGCAACGACAGTTCTGTAAGGCGATCTTCCGTTGACAACGACAATAATACAGACAACCGCTATTTGCATTGTGGCTAGATGGTGGATTCTGGCGAGGAAAGCGCGGCTGGATTTGTTTCGTATGGCACAATACCAAAAAAAGAGATTTTGACAAGACCAAGGACAAGTATGCTTGTCTTCCTCGCCTCCTTATCCCTCTGCCCTAACTCAAACCGCCATATAGACACACGACCAAATTAAAATAGAGCCAAAAAAGAATCGTTGATTTAAAAACAGCTCGGCCCTAGCCCATCAAATGTGCTATGCCATACTATGCATCTGCCTACCTCTGTTTCGGAATCGAATCAAGTACCCATATTCCATCTCATCTCGCCCATTTTCTTTCATTCCATGGTTAAAGAGTCGAGACACCCCCCACTTCAGACGGACACAGACATTGATCTACAGCTCTCAAAATAGAATACACAGGGCTAGAATAGCAGGGCGAGACACTACGGACTTTGTGGCTAGAAATCCACAAGCCAAACCAACATGTAAGGCAAAGAAAAAGAGTGTGAAAAAAGGAGGAGCGAGACGCAACAAGCCTCACGACAGAAGTCATCCCACATCACCGATCAGCGGCCAAATGAAAAGGAAGCTCTGGCTTTTCCCAGGCCTTATTCACAGCGCAACAACGACAAGCCGAAATGCCAATTTAATGCATTTCCTCTCCTCTCCCCCCCACCAAGACCACTAACACAGGTGGAGGCTTCCTCCGAGTGTTGTCCATCCAATAGCTACGATTCCAATTACCTCACAGAAACTGCCAAACAGAGGAAACGACTAATATCAACGTAACTATTCGTCATCCCGAACGAGGGTTAGATAGAGAAGGAGGCAAGACTGACTGCTTCTTTTAGCTAACGTCTTCTTGTCTCTTTGATTGACAACAAAGTAAAAAAGAAAAAAAAAGTGAAAAAAATAGCGGAGCCCGCACACAATGCTAGTAGGCTCTTGACACGAGAGCCTCATTATTTCACGATATTTGGCCTTGAATGTGGAGCTCTTTGCTTTCCCTCTCTCTCTCTCGCTCTCTCTCTGCTTTGGTACCCAGCCAGGGCTGATACTCAAATAACAGGCCTCCTTGACTTCGCCCAGTAGTTCATCCCCCGCTCATTTAACCTAGCAGTATTACTCGTTTTGCTCCTAGTCCGTAAATTATACTAGTGTTGTTATTAATATAGGGCCTCAGACTGCCAAAGACCATTTAGCATAAGGGTCAGATCATTAGACGAGCCTCTTTCCAAACGTTAGAGAAATAAGTTGATTTGAGGGGGAGAAACCCTACAGGGCACTTGGTTTTGGGGACTCGGGAGCTGTGAAGGCAACTGGGAATGTTGTTTTCGGAAATGAAGATGCTACGGTAAGGAAGGGTAGGAAACAAGACCGGTACACCCTCTTTCCTCTCAATCTCACCTCAACTTCATCCCAAGGCCCATCACGCCCAACGTATTATCCCGCTTCGCTTCCTTTCTTGACATAAAGAGAACCAAGAATACACACCCCACCCCCAACTCCGAATCCACGCAGATCTGAGAATAGTTTATTTTTGCTTCTTTTTCGTTCACCTTGCCGTCAAATTTTCCAGAAACAAGTTATCCCCCACCCCATTCCCCTCTCCTTCCAAGTGACCCCCAAATAATGACGATACCTTTGAAGGAATGCCTCCACTCGGGCCCTACGTAGCCTAATGAGGCATTTGTGGCATATCTTAAAGCTCTCTACCCATAAGCGAGATATAAAGATAACTTTGGGTGTATACACAATGTGGCAAGTTAAATCAGTGGAGGAAGGCAAATTTTGGGGTTTGGGGTTGGCAGATCTAAAACAGCAGAGTAGGCTCCGCGGACTCGGATCCAGCTATCCGAGCACTCAGACACTTCTAGCAGCCTGTACTCTTGCGGCATTTGTATCCTGGCGTTCCTCTAGCCCTGTGGCCCTACGGTCTCTCTTCCTAGCTCACGTGCAAGATTGCGGCGTATAGAGTCTCGGTGAGGCCTTCATGGTTGGCGATGGATGAATAATATGCATGCAACGCAATGCAGCACATCATGCCATGCGCCAGGGCTGGGCCTTGTTTGTCTATCTGCATCTTATCTTTGGATTCCCTGTCTATCTCCGTGACTCTGTTCTGGCAAATGGGCCCAGAAAGAAGAACCTTGAGGCGGTGACAAGATTCAACGCAACATCTACAAGCTGCCCCGTGCTTTCTATTTTCCTTCCTTTTAGCTTCTAGAAGGCCCTATATTTTTTTCCCGGATCTATAGCGCCGCGCATAATATAGAGAATATGTGTTGTTCAGATCGGTGAGTCCCAAAGTTATCTCCACAGACAGGAAAGGGGCCTAGATTGTGGCCAGAGAAGATCAACCGACCGCGTTCGTCTACTTGGTCGTTTTTGTTACGATAGCTCCGGCGAGCCTCGAGATCTCCCTAGCCTTGCTCGGCCTGGTCTCAAGACCGTATTTACTAGCCCCTTCCTAGTAAATCGTAACAAAAAAGGCCAGTGCCAGTGCCAGAATCAACACCAGTATCTCTGCTCCGTGCAGAGCTGTTTTAAGCCCCATCTCTGCATCTTTTTCGGGGTCCCCTAGGCCCTAGGGCACGCGCAGCTCTGTTCTAGATTGTATTGTGCTGGTGCTTCTGTTTGATGGTGCATCACGTCCGTGTCGTTATCTTCGGAATGTTCGTTGTGGTTTTTTTCTCCTCTGGCTTCCCCAGGCCTTGGATGTTCTCCAGATCCCAACGCCTTGTCCCCTCGCTTATGATAGCCAGCCATCCAGGTTCTCCAGCCTCTGATATCATCGGATCTATTCTTGTATGCGTGCGTAGCCATGAGGTAGGTGGTAGGCAATAGTGAAGAGCGAAACTGGAACTTTCCGAGCTGTCTACCCCTGGGTCCAGACCAGCCTCGTTAGCTTTCCCTTTTTGTTTGTTCTTCTTATCTCCTTGCCCCCATTTCCCATTTTCGTCTGGTGTCTCGCTGCCATTTCTATTTTCTCTTCTTACCCTTTATTAGATTCTTCCTCCTCCCTCTTTACCCGCCTTCAAAACAACCATCTTAGCCCTCCAATCTTTCAACTCCAACGGGCCCTGATTTTAGCTTCATCCTTGCTTTGTTCTTGTCTTTGCTAGTGGCCTAAACAAGGATAGTACCTCTACAAGTTGCTTTGCTCAACTTGTTCGGAGCCGTGGCTCTGCTCCAACTTTCGCTACGCTACTTACTCCCACCCCTGTCGCTCTGCTCACCTGAATCTCCTAGCCCAGTGGCCCGCCCTTGATCGGTGTGCTATACTGGGTTGTACATATACTAAGTATACAACGCGCTATAATATCGCTATTGTACGACTGCTACATAGCAGGTGGTAAGCCGCATCCATCTATATCGTACTCACCACTCGGTAGTACCGAGACTACTGACCGTACTTCGGTGTGATCTATAGTACTCTCTATAACACTTGGGTCAAGAACCATTCACACAATGCCTGCTGGCCACGTTGCTGCGCTCTGCGATCTTCACCGAGATTGAATCGCCGCAGGGGCCTACTCTGCTGTAAAATAACACCAATGCGTCTTTTACATACAGAGTTTCAAATGAGTAGTAAGAATGAGTGTTGTTTGATTTTGCAACCTCGTGGTATGATGCACTTAAGGGTTAACGAAATGAGTTGGGTTAAATGGATATACTACTAAAAGCGACTAGCAGCTGGCCCCAGCTGGCTCCAGCTGGCTCACTTGCACGTACTCTTTTCATCTGATGTTGCCAATCTTTACGCGTTGCTAAGATGTGATTCGCTCAAACTAAATGGGGTAGATGGAAGGACAAGGAGACGTAAGGACGGGATGCGCGAGATTTATATTTTCCTTCTAAAATCCCCTATGACCCTCACATATCTGCCGGCCACTTCATAATCTCATGCAGCCAGCCAGATGGTAATACTCTAGAACTTAGACCCTGGTGCAACATGCAGGTCACGTCATAGAAGCCATCCCCCCTCCCCTTTTTTAGTTCAAGCCAGACCAAGGCTTGAATTATGATAAGTTAAACTGGAAAATCAAGCACAAATTGAGTGACAGGTGATGGGCGGATGGGCTTTGTACCTGCATACATTATGACTCGCCGTAGGTTGTTGTGTACTGCGTGTCTAAAAGAGACAAAGTAAACAGAAACTAACTAAAATAAAGTAATAAGCATATTGCACATATAGCTAAGTTATGCGCCCTTTCGTCATCACGTCACAAGTCACTGTCTGAAAGAACAGCAGGTCTCTCTTACAAGAAAAATACAGCTTCTTCGCATGTACACTTCCAACTACATGTACATGTGACTATGTACCTGCATGCAAGACAGCTGGAATCGGAAGGAGGACATTGGATGGGGTTAGCAAACGTCAGCAATTGCGACAAGTTTTAGCCGCTGTAAAATTGAGCAGCACCGTCCTTCCGGACGTCTCTTTTGGAGCTTCCGAGAGGAGCAGGTTACATGCGCTCTATTCGCTCCTTCTTCTTTTCCCATCTGTGAACAAGAAAGCCCAAATAGGAAAGAATGCGTAAAACTTTGATACCTCTTTCTGTTTGTAGATATGGCCATTTAGTACGGGAATCATGACATGTGGCTTCTTCTCCATCGACTTCCTCGTGTCTTTTGAGAGTGATCATCGCCAAAATCTCCATCATCATCAACTTCGTCATGTAACAAAATTTCCGTTACTGGAAGCCTTTTTCAGCTGGCAATATAACATCCCTGGCTGTTGCTCGCGAGCAAATAGGCAGGTTTTACCTGCATACACAGTACTAACTGAGCCCCCTTGTTCCACTAGTCAGCTAGGGCCAGTCACGTTCGTCGCGCGTCGGCTTCGCAGTTCTGAGAGCCAAAACGTCAATGTCGCACCGTTGCCACAACACCGCTGTGGATTCGCCCTTCTTTTCCCCATCTGCAATTTTTGGCCTAGCCTCCTATCGCCAAATCTACAGCATACAACTACGAGAGCACTCAACGAAAGACTCCGGGCTTCGCACTCCCAATTATCTGTCGATAAGGTCGCTTTTTCTTAGTCTTTCTCTCCTGTCCGCTACGTTCGTTACGAAACCCTTCTTTTATACATCCCATGTTTCAAAGCGAAGAAAAAAGGAAAAAAAAACCTGTTCACTGTTGAATTGTATCCCGCGCTACTTCTTCGCCTTCCGACAACCCCATCGCTTAAGATCAAAGATCTCGAAACGAACTCTCCTATACTTATACCGGAATCTTCAATTTTCAACACCGAAGCCACCAAAGGTCTTGATGTAGCATAAGCTTGCTTGACCCAGCCTCGTTTTGTCCCTTTAGTCACTCGTTTACGCGCCTCTAAGTGCTATTCTTTAGCTACTAACCAACAACCCTGGGACCGAGACACACCATCAGCGCCGACCTCCTTGTCTTTTGCTTGCAACACATTCGTTTTTCTCTGGTGTCGTGGGCCTGAATCCCAAGTCTCACCTTAAACGCCCGTCGCCTATAATTTGCTTTTCTCGTCTGCCTACTTGCTCCATTCCATCACTTCCATTCCAGCGCCTTTATCTCGACTTGGGGTCATCATTCCTTTTTACTGGCTTATTTCGACGACATACCTCCTTTGCAATTGCCTGAGCCGCCTGCTTTTGCGCCCATATCCTGTCGGCGCCTATCTCGCCTCGCCTATTCTTCTCGGGGCAATACAACCTGGCCTGCTGCCCCTTTGAGCTCACCAACCAGCCAGTCAATTTGACTGCCTCCTTCACACATTACTACCTCGATCACCCAAAAAAGAAGAAAAAAAAGAAAACCATTCTCTTTACCATTGGATGCACTTGAATTTGAATACCGGAGCTAGCACGCCAAAGAGCTCTTGCAGTATTATACATAAACCACGCTTCTTCTTGATCGTTTAGCCCGAGATCGTCACTCGTTTTCTCTTCCATTTTTTTACTTGCCGCACTTGTTTTTTTTTCAAAAAAAAGAATCGGCAGGGCTCTACACCAGTGATTCTACTCCGAAATTCGCCCTTTTAGGTCTCTTGTTATCATTGCAAGTTCTCTACCAGACAAACCTCACAACCCACAAGGCTGAGCCCAACTGCAGGTTCAGGCCCTACTGTGCGCATAGGCTCAGCTTTTTATTAAAAGCAACCCAATTGATACGCCACCAACAACAACATATGCAGCAGGCTCGTATTTGCACCAGAGCCGGTCGTCTCCAAGAGTCCTTGTAAGGGCTTCTACTACAAAGTCTGTCTACACGCCCTAAAAACAAACCTCTTCGGCTTTTCCTCCTAAGAAATAATTGCCGCTTGTCTTGTCGTCATCCACAAAAACATCACAGTCCGTCACTTCATCCGATCCGATGTTTTGCAAATGATGATATGCAAGAAATAATCGACCACAACCTCCAGTCCCATTTCTTTCACATCTTTTAAGATCGCATGCTCCATATTCCTAATCTCCAGGTCCAGTTGTATTCTGCGCTTTCGATCCATAATCATCCGTTCACCTATCTATTGTTCCTAGCCTAGCCATTTGTTGTGATAGCGTTACGTGGGAATTTATTTGGTTCTTTTGGTGCCAACCTAGCCCAAGTCGTTTTCTTGCTGGGAGCTCAAGCTGTTGCTGTTTTGCGACTAAATACCAAGGCATCGAGTCACCTGTCACAAGAAACGCTGTCCGTTGTTGCGACCTGATCGGCCTGAACTTTGGGGCCACATAAAGAAGCCAATACTCAGCAATCTCACCCTCCTTATTTTCCAGTAAGTCTTCGTTCTTTTCCCTCAATAAATCCTTGAATCACAGACTTCTTCACTTACAGCTCATCATTTTCCCCCCCTTTTCCCCTGCCCCTCCCCCCTTGAAGCACTAATCGGTCTTACTTGGCAAATGCCCCAAAATCTCGATAATCCGTGCTCTGACGGGTCTGATCTTACTCCCATGATAATGCATCTACTAACCAGCTTTCCAACTAGGAGTGAATTATTAAACTCACAACTTGAACAAGATCTTTTTGCCCCAATCATGGCTTCCTCCGAGGTTGACCAAAAGTTTCTTGGGCGGCTAGCTAAGGCAGTCGAACCCGAAAACCATTTGCTATCTGAAATGCTGTTCAAAATCCTCGGCTTGTCCCTAAATCTGGCTGAGCAGCTTGTCTTGGCTAAAAAGCAGAGGCGGCAAGCAACGTTAAGCTCACCAGAATACCTCAAGAGGGTGTGGCATATCATATGGCTTTCACGAGAGGGTCTCAAAATGTTAGAGCAGTATGTGCTGCCAATGGTCAGTCATTACAGAGAGCTCAAAGTCCTGGCATACAAACTACGGGCCTCATTTTATCACATCTTTGTCTTATTCTACAACAACCCTCCAGTCTCCGATATGAGTATATCGGAGGTTGTGATATCACATGCATCTAACCAGCCAAAACGAGATGCAAAGGGCAAAGGAAAGGCCATGGCACGGGATGATGATTTGGAATCCATAAGTTCATCGATACAACCCACACATCCATTGGAAGGTGGCCCGTCATTGCGACCGCCCCCCGGGTTTGAATTGGTGAATCCAAAAGCCATAGAGTTTTCACCAGACTTTCTCATCTCCGCTACAAACTATCTCCCATTAGCGCAACGGTACTTCATCGAAGCTGTTAAGATCTCAGAAGAACTTCTATGGGGCTCACACTCTTTGCGGCTTTCAGTTAAGACCGAGTATGCTGCATTTCTGTATGAATGTGTGCATGATGTTGAGGGCAGCCGACAACTAGCCAAGGCTACCATTTCTGAGGTCTACGATGCTCAGGAGGGCATGGATGATGACATGTTTTCCGATGCCTGTGAGCTAGTCACTGTACTGGGACGCATGATGAAGCGTGGGCTTGGGCCAAATGGGAGTGTGCGGAATAAGCCAGTCCCATTGGCATCACAGGTAGCCGTCCCGTTGCCTGGTATGGAGAATCCGATCTGAAATGGTGTAAAAAGAGAGAATGGGGGTGTGAGGCATGTCCTAATGCTGCGATGGCTTTGGCACTTCTTTCACCTTTGTTCCTGACAACGCCCTGAAATTGCGCTTTTCACTCTACACATCTAGTTTCTTTTCTGCCATTTATATTTTGCTGCTTTTTTCCACCCTTTCTTTTTCATCTGTATCTACATAATATTGGGTGTGGTATTTTTTGGTCCTTTTTGTCGCTCAGCTGTGGGTATATACAGCTTGACCTGTTGCGGAGTTTTTTTCTTTTCTTCTTCTTGCCTTCCTAGAGATGTCCCTATCTAGCCTCCTTTTTGTTTTTATTTATGCCGTAAAAATCATAGGAGAGGCCGGGGATTCGTCATGGCGCACAGCATTCATTAGTTGGGGGCTATGCTTTGTCTTAATGGGTTGGTATACTTAGTCACCACAGAACGTCGTCATACCAGGGAGGTTGTCTTTGTACTTATAAATATTCCTTATTCCATCTATCCAACGTTGAATGAAACAGCAAAAAAACAAGAAATGAAAACGCCAGTACTGCTAACCCCCTCCATCTAAGAAAACACCGAAAGAAGTCTGTTATAACAGATTGATAAGACAGGCCACGCAGTAGGACGAGCATGAGAACGAGAGCGAGGGACGCCAATAAATCCAAAACATGTCGAAAAAACCCCGAACGGACCCAAGACACCAGACAAAACCTTGATTCTTGGCAGCTTTCAACAGCAGCACCTTTCATTCCCGCTCTCGCTTCACCCGAATCTGTGGTGCTCGTGGACCCAGCATCCAGTCCTGCATAGCTAGCCACTCGCTCCAGCTAGCTTCAGCACCCTCAATTTCCTCCTCCGTTGCATTCAGCGGCCGCATAAACGGGATAGTCTGGCCATCATCCATATCATAGTCGGCCTTGACGTGCAGCCATGTATCGCTCTTAGCAGCAAATAGATAGTTCTGGCGCTCCGCCTCGTGCAGTGGGCCAACACCCTCACGCCAATCGTCGCCAAAGAAGCCGTGCAGAACTCCAGGAGCATCAAATCCTGTGGCTACTAGTCGCCGGATGTACGGCAGCAGCGTGACGGTAGAAGGAGCTGCCCCGGCAGTGACATACGATGTCGGCGAACCAGGCGGCATTGACATGCTCATAGACATAGTGGTGCGTGCCGAGGGCGATGAACCGCCGGCTGCGGGTCCTGGAGATGCAGTATGTGGTAGCACTTGAGCCGAGGATAGGATTTGTTGGCGTGGCCGCTGGCTTGGCAACTGGATGTTGACATACGCGGCTACGGCCTGAACAGGACTCGTGTGTTGGGCAACGTCGAGGAAGTAGCGCACACAGGACTGAAACTTAGGGTGCCAGTCGAAGATGTCGCTGTTACCCAGAAAAGGCTGGGGAAGACCGAAGATACCGTTAGCAATCATGAGGAAGATATAGTTGGAGAAGGGCTTGAATAACTGCAAGATAAACGAATAATATGAGAGAAATGTAGAGTGAAGGAAAGGAAGAGTATTGAAAACCCAAGAAACGGGTGGGGAAGCACTGGCTTAATAACCCCCCTTCTCCCCCCTCCCAGGCTCCGTTGGACGGCAAGGCAAATTCCTATACGGGAATCTTCAACCGCAAAATAAGAGCAACTTTGAGCCAATCGAAGTAGAAAGACATAGGTGTAGTTCTTGGTGACAAAAGCCAATATGTGTGCGTGTGTAACCAAGAAGCTGATGATGCGCCAAACAAAGATGCCAGGCAATTGCCCTTTGCGATGCTTGTCTACCTGCCATCCAAGCAGGGCAATTGCAAATAAGCAAGAATGGAAATAAATAAGGAGTGTTACACAGACAAAGGGTAAATAATAAGAACGGAGCCATGTCAAGGTATCTGCTGTAAGTGACAGCTAGAAAGGCACGTCGAGAAAGAGAGAAATGGAAAAGGGGGGAGGGGTAAGTGAGTAGAATCTAGGGGAAACAGCTACTAGACTTGGTGAGTGAAAAACTAACTTACATGAGACATAGTGGGAGCTGAGCTGGCGGCAGCCATATTGAGAATTTCGAGTGCCTTGGAAGGAATTGACGTTGGCTTGGTTGATGAGAGGGCGTGGGGATCAGCTCGCTGAAGTGGGGGGTGATATAGGGGGCGTGGCTGGATGAAAAAAAAAAAGAAAGAGAGAAAGAGAAGTGATAAAAGATCTCAGTGATATCACGTGAAAAGCAACAAGGAAGCAAGCTTAGCAAGGCGTGAAAGCTGAAGAAGGACGACCAAAGGTGGCTGCAATTTATGAAGCTGAAGGCTCTTTTGCGTCTAGGCGTGAAGAACAAAGGAGATGGTAAAAAAAAGAAATACAGGAGTGTTCAATACGGAAGGCGCAAATGAGGAGGGAGGGCTGAGTTAGGTCTTATATGTGGACTAGCAGACCCGAGCAACCGGACGGACAACCACAACGGAAGAGGCCCTAGGAGCGTTAGCCAACAGGACGCGCTGGAAGCCGAGTGGGATCGGAATATTGCAGAAAAGGCTCCGAAATATAGACGTTTAGTAACTCAGGAACATGAGACCCAGATTCAGGGCTTTCGGGTTTTGTATTGATTCTGGCAGAGAGAGCGGAGTATGACCGACTCTCGAATTCGTGTAAGTGAGAATTGTGAGACAAGGAAATGCGTTTGGGAAAGGGAGAGTAAGAGTGTGCGTGGGCGTGAGCGAGGATGGGGAGGGATAAAGGTGAGGGTCAGGGTCAAGTATGACAATATAGACAAAACCAAGTCTTCAGTCCTAAAGGAAAAAAAGGCACAAAATGAAATAGATCGAAGCTTCAGGCAAAGGAAAGCGAAGAGGCGTTTGGTAGTTGATAGTAGAAGAGGCGAAGAGAGAGATGCTGTTGATAGCTAAGAGGTGGGGATGGGTGTACTTGTTATATAGAAAATATTTTATGTAGGCGAACTGTTTCCCATTATGAATCTACGCTACTTCTCTGCTTCCTTCCCCCAAACTTGACGGCTGTTTCTTCTGTGTCTCTTCAGTTCTCTGCCCGCCTCCCGCATGTCAGTGTTTTGGGCTGAAGGCTCGGAATTAAACACAACAAGAAGAATAAAGCCAAGAAGCACACACGACGAGGCTCTCGCTTGCGCTTAGCCCTAATCATGGGCAGGCTCCAGCAACAACCCAAGAGCAACTAAGGACCCAGGGGCCTACAGAGAAAACGACGGTAAACCTAGCAAGGCAGAAAAACAGGTAGAAAAAAAAGCACGGGCCGTTCTGAATTTCTCTGGCGGGGTGATTAAAATAGACAGGCGCCCAAGAACGAGCGAAAGTGAGGCACATGGTGTGAAGATTGTGTTGGGAGGAAGGAAGGCTGGTCTATTCAGAGGATCAGGTAGTGTGAGCCGATGTTGCTTCAACAAGCTGAGAGCCTAGTATTGTGCTTGCAACGCCCGAGATATTGACCAGGCCAGACTGCAACCGTTGCACATATCAATGACAGGCCGTAGAAATGGAACTGCTATAATTTGATCCTGCTATTATATGGGCTGTGACATGCGGAGGAAGCCTGTGAACTCCTCGCAAACGTTTCTTCCTCTTTATTATGAAGCAATAGGCTACTAAACAGCATAGCATAATTAACAATAGAAACTTGTGTACATAATTTGATGTCGGCACTACTCTGTTGTAGAGAAAATAAAGCCTGCAACAAATCGCTGAGGTTTACCTCAAGCCCAAGAGCCTACCTATATTAAGCATCCTTCCTAGTGCCCCCGATTCCCTCCAGCCTTGGACCAAGGTCTTGGACGCGGCACTCAGACGTCCCTTCTGTTACGATTATCGACTAACACCAACGTTATCCTCATCTAAAATCTGTATAAATAGCCTAAAAACTGTGGCGGTCGCGCTTCTTGGCTCTTGTTTGGTGCCCTTGGATTTCTTGGCTACGCGGATCAGCCTGGACGCGTGTACGATGGGAGCTACCGAGTCATTTTTGCCTTCCAACTTCACAACTTCTCAACCGACCAGGCTCCCCCTGTAAACTAAGCTGTGCTTTGTTTGTCGGATGGACCCTCTTTTCTCTTATAATGGTTCTTAGGAGCCTATACTTGGGCCATGTCGCTTTCCTTTTCCTCTACAAGGTTAGATAGAGCACTAAGTCTCGATTCACGGCTACCCTATTTAGGTACCGAACCACGATTATTGCCGATCTAATCGTTATTTGGCTACTAATTTATTTTCACCTCATCTTTGCCCCTTCTCTTCTCTCTCTCCGTCTTTCTTTCCCCCTCCTCAAAGATCGTCGCTCACGGCAACACTTTTCCTATACCATGCCCTGCTAGCGCAGAAGAACACTGCAGCTACCATTCTCTCGGCAGACAGTCTGAACTCAACTTGTCTTCACAGCAAAACCTCCGTACTATCGTCAGCCATCAGAGGAGTCCAAGCCCTGTGCCGCGCGACTGGGAAAAAGCCCTGCTAGGGGCTTAGTCAGCTGTGCCGCCATCATGTTGCTAATGGCGAACAAGCTGTGGATAATTTTTGATTTGAAAGCAGCATTAGGGCCAACAAGTAAAATAGAAAGCCTTGTTATTTGAGTTTGTTTTCTCCTTACTTTGTCCTTACTACGTTTCAGCACCAAGTTGGCATTCTCTATCTATTACAAACCATCACAGCCGCTGGTTGAGAAATTTGCCCACTAGGTGCTAAAGCGCAAGGCATACTGGTACTAGAGAATAGGGAGCGTTTCAACTGTTGTCTTGAAAGGCTCGGCAGCCAAGAGGGCCTTTTTCTGTTCAGTCCATGCAGCCTCCCACTCTCTGGAATTTAGTGCCCTACATCCCATGCAAAAAAGCTTTAGCGGGTATGTACAGCCGCCGTAGAAGTACGTATGCACACATATTATGGTACTTGGCACGCAGGCACACAGTTCGCTAGCTTGGCATTGATGACTCTCTGCACCTACCATTATTCCTACTAGAATGTAGATGCACACAATTGACTCTATCAATAATATGCTCAGGGGACCCCTCGGTTTGTCATCATGTCCTAGCCTAGTCGCCGCAATTACTTCACGGTGTACAACATCGCCTGTGTCGTTAAAGGGAAAAGTTTTTGTCAGACATATTCGTGTGCAGTCGAGCTGAATGTCAAGACAACCATTTACTAGGGCTAAAGCCTCGGGAGGCTCGCATAGCCGTAGCTATGTTGTACTTATGACGGACTCTCGTTGTTTTATCCTTATGTACAAATATGTAAAATATATACTGACACTGCATATAATCAGCGACTGATACGGGGTGTCGTTCAGTATATTATTGCCATAAAGGGCAATTGCTTTGCCAGCTTTCCCTCGAGCCGAGTCCTTGGGCTCCCTCGAGGTGCAACTTCCTAATTCTACATACACGAGCTGTTACACAGCATTGGGTTCCTTCCTCTTCCTTCTGGGCTTAAACTGGATTATATGCAATATCTATACAAGCAAAACAAAACAACACCAGGCCCATTACTAGCTGGGACTCTATTGTGCTAAACAAACCTTTAAAACTTCGCTTGTATTCTTAAGCGGACGTCTGCCTACTCTTCTTCCGTAGTAGCACTATGGGGTACTCCGGATAGGAGACCTTTGGACGATTTGAACCCGAACATATTCTTAATCTATTAGAATCATCAGGATCAAATAGGCGCTCTCCAATCAACATTGTAGAGCAACATAATTAAATGCCCCATTGTGTCGTCGTTTAATGTATCCTTACTATTCTTTGCAGCAATACTACAGCGTATCCTAGACGAGAGCGGCTGCCCGATATCATCTTGTAGCGCAACTCCCTACAGGTGTACATCCATTTCGAGCATCTCCTGTGACTTTTTAGGTTCCGGCACTAGGGATAGGAGGCTCTCTATCCAGCCTCGCCTTAGGGTGTACCTTGCATTTTCCAGAACTGGCTGCTCCGTGTTTGGTCTGCGGTGGCCATATGCAAAAACTAAGATGTCTTGAACTTGAACTTATTTAAGGTCTACGGGAAACGCTGAAACCACCAAGCTGCACGAACCAAAATACACTGTATTGTATTTTCTTGGTTTATGTCTGTCTACCTACTGTCATTTCTTGAGCCTGTATTTGTTTGGAGTCTACAGGAATCACCAAGATCAAGCGTCGTCTATTGGCTGCCGGACAGAATTGGCCCTTGGCAAGGCTGACCACAGATTCCTGACGAGAGAAGTGCCGCAAGAAGGGCTTGTTACTCGCCCTCACCCTATAGCCGTCTCAGGATAAAATAAAAGAAACAAAAGACTGAATAGAATACTCTATTATTTTACGGCGACCTACTGATTTCACGGCAATACGACGACCCCTGCTACTCGTGTCCTATATAATGTAACTTAAAAACCAACAAATCGGCAATCTCAAGAGCCTTCATAGCTCAGTTGGCAGAGCGCGACACTAGTAATGTCGAGGTCAGCGGTTCAAATCCGCTTGAAGGCATGCCACATCCCACTCGGGCTAATATTTTGACGAAATATGTGTAATTTTCTTTTTGCCTTCTTCCTCCCCTAAGCGCCCGTTGTGTTAACGCCGTCCTCTCTCCTCCTTTGTTTTGTTTGCATTGATTACAGGATGTCTTAGTTTCCAATTTGCCCAGATCGTATAGGTTCAGAATCATAATAATCATCAAGAAACCTACCAGAAGCAACCCCCCACCACCATAAACGCGCAAAATCCTATAACATGACGTCCTGGTGCTTCTCCGTGTCCATATTAGGCTGCAAGTAATAAAATATTAATGTTTATTCGGTAGTAAAGCTTGCCCTAATGTTTATCCAAGTCTAAATAACAAATGAGGTGAGAAGAAATAGTAGAAAAAAAAAGAAACCCCTCACCCAACCACACTTTCTGAAAAGCATTGCTAAACATGCTAAACATGAGACAAAGAGCAACTCTTGGAAACACAGCCAAGAAAACCAGTTGCTCCACAGGAAGTCCGAGTCCAAAGGGAAAAAAAGGACTCGTAAAAGAAGGGCAGAGGAAAACAAACGACAAAGAGTGGATGTTTGAGTCGAGTAAATACAGAAGGAAACGCCATTGATCCTAGCCCATGAACTCAATGATCTCCAAGACTCCAAGAACGCCGACAAGATGATGCAAAACCAGCCAAGCAGCCACTGAGACGTCAGTTAATGCCTAGAACACCGGAACGGAGCAGACGATCTCCGTGTTTTCTCCCTATATTGTATAATGGAGATAGAAGAGCAAGAGACAAGAAAAAGAGATATGCGAGACCAGAGGACAACACCACCAAGTTTGACTTTAGTTAAGAAATCCCTTGCAAGCGGCAGTGCCACATAGACAAGGGATCCGGTCTAGAGCGCCAATCTCCCTTTCAAACTTATAATCGTACGTCAATTCTTCGTCTACATCCAAAGTGTTAGCATCATATATAGACAGGCCTTGACTTGAATCTGCAAGAAAAACAGTGCTTTGCTGGGAGAAAAAAACAACTTACTCAGTGCGATGTCACGAAGAGCATAGATGACGATACGCTTGCTGCCCTCCACTTTGATAATTTTAGCTGTGCAGTTTGGCATGCAGCTATGGTTGATGAAGCGGGCGATTCCGCCCTTTTTAGTCGCATCAATAACCGTATCCTCATCGATACGGAAAAGATAACTACTTCCAATGCCACTCTTGAGATAGCGCTTCTCACGGATCTCCGATATCTGCTGTCGAACCTCCTCACCAACGTACTCAATGATCATGTCATCTTTAGGAATCTTTTCCATAGCGTACAGACCCCAATTGTGGATGGCCGACCGAGCGAATTTAACTGGCTTCTTGCGCTTCTTCAGCTGGTTGAACTTGAATACGTCCGAGTCCTGGCCAAGTGTTTTCTTCTGGTCGTTTAGATCTGCTACATAGCGTCGATTATTGGCACGGTTGGCACGTGAGTTTCCTTGCGATATCAATTTTTCAGCCGCCAACTTGGCTGCCTCTGCCGCTGAGGCTGTTGGATCCTTGCCATCTTTGGATACCCGAGCCTGGCGCTCCTCGCGGGCCTTTTGCACCTTAATGTGATGGGGGAGATACTTGGACTTCTCTGAGTTCAGTATCTTTTTATACCCCTCTGTTCGCGCACACCCCGTAGGGTTAGGCACGTAATAGCCTTCAATCATTGCCGATCCATCCTGCGAGGATTTATTAGCATTTAGAGTACGAAGTCGGTCTCGAGTCCACAGCCAGAGCTCTGGTTGTTCCATATTCGTCGCTTTACTACGACAAAGAAGTCGAGATACATCAGGAGCATCGTGGGCACCAAGACCAAGGCCATTTAAGATCCTGAAGTCGCTGATGATTGTATCAACAGATAGCTCAAGCGCAGGCATTGGGCTTGAGGGGAATAGCTTCGGATCAAGATTCTTGACTACCTTCTCCTTAACTTCTCTAGCCACAGGCTTTGCGGACGGTTCAGGCTCAGCCTTTGATTCTGCTATAACAGCAGCGGCTTCTGCCTGCCGCTTGGCTGCTTCAGCTTCTTCTGCAAGTTGCTTTTTAGTCTTCTTCTTTGATTTTGGCGCTGCCTTTTTCTTTGGAGCAGCCTTTCCAGTGGCAGGTTGTAAAACTGGCGTTTCTGCACGGGACTGGACGTCGGTATCAATATCGTGGTTCCCATCGTCCGTAGGTGCTACTGAATCGGTCTCCATAGGGTCCTCATCAAGCTTCTTTTGTCGCTTGATGACCACTTCTTCTAGTAGCTCAAGCTTGCGCTTGCGGACTTGAGAGCCATCAGTAGCAGCGAAACTTCGCTCCGTCATCGAATCTTCTTCGGCACCGCCCCATGTCGCGCTTTCTTCCTTATCCTCATCAGTGCTCATGCGACTTCTAGGCCTCGATTCATATTCCTCAGTGTCTCGTGTCACAGAGCGTTGCTTTGGAGGTTGTGAGTCGTCATCAGAGTCTGATTCGCTGTCGTATAAGCGATGATGCAAGGACCGTATCGCATTTTGACGGTTTGGTGCCTTGCGATTGGCTTTTAAGGACGATGCTGGCGGTGCGGCACTCTTGAATTTTCGAATCCGGGGCAAGGCCGAGACATCAAACTTGCCAGTGCGGTTTTCGATAGGGTCGGCTCTAGAGTTAGGAGTCCCGGCTCTAGAGGGACCCTCACTGTCATCTAAAAATGCGGAGTGCATTTCAGGAATTTCAAGGTTGAGTTCACGACGCTTCGCAACATGATTTGCTGGCTCCATAAAATCGAGAACAGCTGGCGCAGCAACCTTGACTCTGATATGCCTAATTAAGTGCTCCAGCAACTCGCGACGGATTACTTGGACAGCCTCTCCTACAGGGTCGAAGTTTTTAGCGCGTTGCCTCTTCTCCTCCTCAATATCCTCTTCTAGCTCCCGCTTTAGTTGCTCTTGTTCCTCTTTTTGCCTTTGTTCCGCTCTAGCCTTGAGCTCGGGAGTAGAGGGTCTCCGATGGCGTGTAGATGAGCTACCAATGTGGTTGAGAAGATTGGCTGGGACAAAAAGCTCCATGGTCATGTGGTAAGTGAAAAGCTCGGCCTCGTTGCACTGACGATGGCATCGCTCGGCTTCGATTCGACCGTAGTTGGATGATTCAAAAATTATGAAATATCCTGTGCGGTCAAGTTGTATATCATCAAAAGTGAAGCTCTTAAGTCGTCGCTTCAAATGCGGAATTGTTGTCTGCATGACAGGAACTGCTGAGTGAGAGATAAAAATATATGGCAATTCCTTAAGTGTTGTCGCGAGTGTTTGAGCTTCCACCGGAGGATTTGTCCTGGGTGCAGGTGGTCGAGATTCAGCCGGTTTATTTGCAGGTCCCTTTGGAGCTGTTGGCGGAGGGCCATGGCCAGATCGAGATACTGGTGTCTGTGAGCCTCGTTTGGATTTGGCAAGTTGCGTCGATTCTGCGAGAATCTGTGCAACCTTTGCCTGGCTTTCCCTCTCAACTGCCCGCATCATCTGGATGCTTCGCTTACCATCGGCATCAAACTCGACCTTGATACGGTAGGTGTCGATTCGACGGCCATTAGCGTCCCTGACAGCACGTCGGGCAGCATCAATGGCAGCAACAAATATACGACGGATCGCATTTGGCGATGAATCGCGATAACGAAATGTAGCAAATCCAAGATAACTACCATCTTCAGGGTCAAGCTTGTTGCTGCTCTCTGCGATGTCGCCAAACTGAGAAAATAAAGCAGTGAGTTTGGCAAATGACATCAGCGGGTTGAAGCCAGATACAACAATCTGCGTCGGCGGGCTGGGGCCAATAGACGTCCGGGCGTCAAACTGGTACGGCTTTAGATTGTAAGGGGCGTGCCGTAGCCGTGACTTTGGTAGGTGAAAGTCGACATTAATATACCCTAATCGGCCGCCCTTTGCCAGGCGCGGGTCGGCAGGAGGGGTGTCATCGTTCTAACCATGAAGATATTATTAGCCATGAGTTCTGGGGTGCTCTCAATTTAAGCATTTACAATAAAGATGACTCCCCTCCTGCCCAGATGTATAGTGTATGTACGCCAGATATCTGTGCGATTATGGGTATAAGTACGTACCGGTCCAAATTCTTTGAACCGCGGTTCGAGATCTCTTTTCGCGCTTTTTGCGGAGGCGGAGCGGTCGCTGAAGGGATCGTATATACATCGCAGACCGAGAATCGAGCGACTGGTATCTCTAGCGGGAATGCGCTCGGCTTGAGCTGGACTAGGAGACAGGGGTAATGTTGTGGTGGTTTTGTTGTTACTGTTATTGTAAATGTTGTGAGGCTCAGATGAAGGGGTCATGGTGATGAGTGATTGTGAATTAAGGGTTGAGCTAAAGGAGACAGGATGTTGGTCCTTGGTATCCAGGGTCTGCACATTTGGTTGGGGGGAGTCGGAGCTACTCAGAGGCGTGATAGTAACACCCGCAGAAGACTGGAAAGCCCCATTTGCTGCCATAGACATTTCGATGGAACTAGAGTGAGAGCTATCTGAGCCGGGATTCAAAGATTCGCGGTTGAGAGAGAGAGAGTCTTGAGTATCGAGTGGATTAGGGCAAGGTTCGGAGTTGAGCTGAGCGGGTGGGGAAAAAGATGTTGAAGGAGATTCCAAGATGGCTGTAGTCGCATCAACTCCATCGGCCAAGTTTGCCTCAGATATAGGGTGTTTTCTTGAGAGTCGCTCCCGTTCAGATGCACGATCTTTAGCTTCGCGTGAAGCGGCAGGGAAGAACTGGGCGAAGCTCGCCGCCAAGGAGCGAGACATAATTCGACTTCAGGAAGACTCAGAAAGAACGATCTAGGAGACACACAGCGAGAAAAGATGAAATCAAGGAGTAAAGCAACAAACAAACAAGAAGGAAGTGTCGTTGTTCGTTCACAGTATTGTTACTGCGTTGTCAAGGCATGTAGCATGGCAGCCTGTAAGGGGGAGCTGACAAGTCACAAGTGACCATACATGAGCAGCCTAGATGTGCGACAGCTAGCAATGAGGTGAGTGTCGGTATGGAACCAGCGATATGCGATGAAGGGCAATGACTCGAAATATGAGATGAAGGCCAAAAAAGCAGGCCGTCACAGTCGAGAGAAGTAGTCGTGACAATCAGTGTTGACCGCAGCGTTAGTGTGGGTACACGATATCGGCAATTGAGCAGAGGCGGGTGATATATGACGCGACGGCGACAGTGATAGCGACAAGGTATTTAGTAGCAGCGCGTGAGAAGCGACACAAGTCCAAAAAGAGCACCTTCTACTAGTCGGCAATGTTGACAACTTGAAGCAACGGAGCAAAAGAAAAAGGGCGATTGTTCAATGACGACAATGGAGCGCAATGAAAGAGGTGGCTGGCAATTCTTTGGCGATGGGGAAAAAAAATAATGGAGATGGTGGGCCAGCGAGGCTGAGAAATTAAACACAACAAAAACCAGAACGCGAGCCAGAAAGTGCATGTGCGTCGTGAGCTTTTTCAGTGGTGATGCTTGTGTTGTGAAGCGAAAAATAATAGTCAGGGTATGAGAAGGCTGAGATTAAAGCGTGAAGGCTAGCAGAAAAGTCTAATCTTTTAGGGTTGGGGTTCATAAATGCGAGCAATTGGACACCAATTTGTATCAATACTTTTGGTCACATAAAATTGCGGCTTTCTTTATTTGCTGATCAGATCACAACCTGGTGGTTGCAAAGGTACCTAGGTAAAATACTACTGCATTCATCAAATCTCCTGTAAGTAGATAGAGAGGCCAAGCTGTGGATTGAATAAAGACAAAGGATATGCTAAGAACAAGCTTGTAAGGATGGAACGGACTAACAAAAGAAATGAAATCCCAAATAACTCAAGTTGATGATAGAACGCCAACAATAAGAAAAAGAAACAAACAAAGGAAACAGACAAATAAAGGACTGAAAAAGGACTTGAAAAAAATACACGGGCTTAACGCAGCCAAGTCAACAAACAAAGACAAAGCAAACAAACAAGAAATGAGCTAGTTTTGTGTTACCTTGGGCCAGATATACTGTGACCACTATCTGGGGGAGAGAACGATTGGACAAGAGGCACCAATGCCATGTAAAGAGGGGGTATTTCTTGCGTACAGGAGCGCATCGAAGAAGAGCAAACGGTCTTACAGCTGGAAGTCATCGTCATCATAGTCGATGGCCTGGCTACCTGCCTTAAAGCTGTCTTCCTGGTCAGACTCCTCAGCCACATCAAATATCGACACAAACTGCGGCCGAGCGGTATGCTTGTGGGTAGGGGAAGGGACAACAACTGTCTCTTCTGGATTCATCGAGCCTAGGGAGTCTGCGCCAGCTGCAGATCGTGGCTCCCTAATTGAGGCAGAAGCACTACGGCCTTTGCTGTAGCCAATGGTCGTCTGGGAAACAGTTGACTTGATGGGGTCACTAATGCCCTGAACAGGCTGCTTCTTGGGCTGTAGCCACGATGGCATCTTGGTGTGCTTATTAACGAGAGGGGCTTGCCTGACACGCGGAAGGGTATTCGCAGGAGCGGAGCCGAGGGTAGATGCTGCTGATCTGGTGCTCATAGAAGAGGCAGCACGAGTATGGCGCAATCTAGAGTTACTAGTGGCACTGGCCGGTCTGGACGTGAGGGCAGTCTTTTTCTTCCGTAGGTGCTGTTGCGACTCGGGCACATCAGCCACAGTCCAATCAGTGTTTTCGATATCACGCAGGATGTCTTGTTCACTAGCTCTGAGGGCCTTTTCCAAGTCCTCCTCCAGTTTCAGCGTATGCAGCCGCTTGCCTTTGTCGTTGGTCGGGTCTATGAAGTGCTCGTAGTAGCCACCGAACAGGTTCTCGGGTTTGAGGCAGTTTAAGGACAGACCACCAATAGGGAGGATGTCCGACTCATATGGGATCTCTGGGGCGATTGAAGCACACTCAACTTCGGATTCGGGCTTAGCAGGCTTAGGATCACAACGGATGTCCAGCTTGGAGGAAGCGAAGACGGTTGGCTTAGGCTTAGGACGGGAAACTGCGTTGTCCATGTTGTTTTTCAACACCTGCTTGCCACCTCCCAGGTGGTTAGTGCGAGCTTTGGCATTGGTGGTCTTCATACCCAACGGAGCGCGGGTTTGGGCACTGGCCATGGGTGTAGCAAAGCTGGTCTGTTTTCCACGGAGCACGGTGTTCTCCTGGTTCTGGTCTCTAGCAGGGCCGCCCAGAACCTTTTTGCCCATAGTGACTGCGTTTTCATCGTGCAGAAGTCTCCGGGCTCCAGGAGTCTTGGGAGCGAGGCCTCGTGGCCGGAGTAAGTTGTCGTTGTGAGCAGCTAACATCTTAGATGATAGGAACACGGGGTAATCAAGGTAAAGGTATGGAAATGGTTATCGAGCAGCGGATTTTTTCAATTCGAGGTCGAGGATATGATGGATGTTTGTTTGTTGATGATGAATTTTTTCGTGTTTTTTGTTGACAGAAAAATTAGAAATGACAATGGGATATAGTAAATGGACCAATAGACAGGGAGATGATAATCGGGCGACAGATAAAACAAAGAAAGGGTGAAGGAGTGGTTTTAGTTTTCCGGGGCTGAGTTCGAGCGGAGGGCCAAACTAGAGGAACGCAGTAATAGTGGAAAATTATGTTGTGAGAAAATGAGGGTCAAAGTTCAAGAAGAAAATCGAGAGGTGAGGGAAAGAGACATCGTCACATTCCACACAAGGTCTGGGAAGCAAAGTGGGACGAGAAAAAAAAACAAAATAACATGACATGAATGAAAAAATGAAAATGCAAGCCCCCCCCCTGGAAACAAAACTGAGCGATATTTGTTTACTTAGCTCGCGACGTGGATCTCAAGGAAAGAGGTAGGGTGTCTTGTAGACCCACTGTTATGTCTCCACGGCAACGCCACAACTTTACAGGATGGGGCGCGCTCTCCCAAGGCCACTTTTTACTTTGTGGCAGCTCTCGCAAAGTACCTGCAGAGAAGCTCTGGCTTCAAGACAGACAGTAGAAGACAAGCGCAAACACCAATGGCCAATTCCATCTTAGAACACGCCCCTCAAGTACCTTCCTAGAGCGCCATGATTTCTACAGGCAGCACGGAACATCCCCGTCGCCTGTTACGATTTCAGAGCCGTCAAGTACTGATCTGATGGCCGCATTAATGCTAAGACACCTCTGGACTCTGGAGATGTATACTGGAGGATTGTGGATGAGGGGGAGAAGAAGCCAGCTAGGCAGAGGTAGCAAAGAGCGCCTTCAGAAAAATAGCTACAAGCTCTACAGAGCCACAGTCCCCCCCCCCCCCATAAGTGTTAGTTCTTTCTCTTTCTATCATTCGCAGGCGCCACTCCCCTTTCTATTGCCTTCGGTCCCTTTCCTTCCTTCCCTGTTCCCTCCCTAATCCTCAAGCTCCCAATTATATACAGTTTTTGGATGCCTGCTGTTACAAGGAACCCTAACGAGCCTTAGTCTTGTCTGGCCCGCCTTGTCTGGCCCGCCTTGTCTTGTCTTGCACATGATGAGAAAGCTACTCCTCCAGCATGCCCAGAAAGGGGGATGCATGGGGAAGGCAGGAGGAGACGCACTGTTTGTTCAACTGCCTAGTTCTGTACAAGACAGCTAGTGAAGTACATTGATGATGTACCCCTCTCTCTGCAATG
Source organism: Ceratocystis huliohia (assembly GCA_038382965.1). Classification (NCBI taxonomy): domain Eukaryota; kingdom Fungi; phylum Ascomycota; class Sordariomycetes; order Microascales; family Ceratocystidaceae; genus Ceratocystis; species Ceratocystis huliohia. The sequence goes on from JAXCEX010000168.1 coordinate 27,331, forward strand.
TACTATGGCAGTGTCTTGTAGCAGTCATCCATAGCTTGTAGCGACTCCTGACGGCCTTCGGTGACTTATATACTAGACCAACAAGGAGCGAGAGGACTCTTTCCTCTTCCTTCCCCTCCCCTTCCCTCCCCCTCCCCATTCAGCCTTTTTTGCCTGTACCGAGACTTGCTCATAAGCCAAACCCTTTCTTTTGTCTTCCCCTTCTCCTGCCCTTCCTCCTCATCTCTTAAGTGCCCCGTTGTTCTTCTTCACATTAATTTCTCCCTTTCCTCCTCACCCGAAACTCGAAGAATCGCATCCTCTAATCTTTTCTCCTTTCTAACCTTTTTCTTCTTACATCGCATTTTGTTCATCTTCATTTTCTTCTTTATCGTCTCTTCATTCTCAACTACACTGACTATTAACTCCATCTTCACAACAACTCACAATGGACCGTATTAAGGAGGTACTATCAATCATCTACACACCCTTCTATTATTTCCCCTAAACTGTCTCTTCAGCTCTGTAACGCTCGCTGTTTTGTATCTCGCCACAGGTAGAGCTCTTCCAGCCAAACGGAGCTTTACCCCACCATCGCAACATCACCATTACTACCCAAAAAAAGCACCCTTTTGGAGGGGTTGAGGCTTTGTGCCCAGCTACGCGACTGATAAGACAAGAGCACATTGGATTATAGCTATTTACTTTGCATAAACCTGTGGCTTTGATCTCGGATTGCTCGGTGTTGTTCTTGTGTTTCGCTTGTTCAACTTGCATGCATCAAGCCATCATAACTGCAACAACACGCATAACCTCCCCATTATCTCTCGACCATCAAACCCACCCGTCTCCTATCCATCGACCGGTATTTTCTCGCTCTACAAAATATACTAACAACATGCCTTTTTTACCTCTTTATAGAAGATGAACCAGCTCCGTCTGGAGGCTGATGAGTCTGCTGCCAAGGTTGAGGAGCTCCAGACCAAGGTCAAGACCCTTGAGCAGGAGAGCCTGGCCAAGGAGCAGGAAATCACCTCTCTGCAGCACAAGAACGGTGTCCTTGAGGGCGACGTCGAGAAACTCGAGGAGGCTGTCAAGGACCTCAAGAAGTCCGCCGAGGAGGGAAGTAGCCACAGCACTCAAAACGAGGCTCTGCAGCGGAGACTGCAGCTTCTCGAGGAAGAGGCCGAGGAGGCTGACAAGACACTCCGTGAAGCTAACGAGAAGTGAGTGACCCCTATCCCCCTATTCCTATACCTTGGCTTTACCGATGGTCTTGGTTCATGTATCTCGAGTTAGCACTTGACTTGCATCTTGCGCTCTGTCTATTTCCAGCTGAAGGGAGAGGAGAGCCATGAAGAGACGGTCGTACATTTGGTCGCCGCTTTTGAGCTGGACTCTTTTTTTAAGTCACTGCATTCAGCTAGCTTAGCTGTCTTATGACTTTGGTCCCCATTTCCCCATCTACACAATTCGGCTTCCCGCTACTCATTGCATACCTGAAGCATCTATACAATTTGTCCTATTTTCCCCCTCTACAGAGCCCGGATTATATTTCCCTTGCCAGCGCCATGCTAACAGCGTCTATAGGCTCCGACAGACCGACGTCAAGGCCGGCCACTTTGAGCGCAAGGTCCAGGCCCTCGAGGTTGAACGCGACCAATGGGAGTCCAAGTACGAGGAGATGGCTAAGAAGTACGCCGAGGTCCAGAAGGACCTGGAGGACTTCCAGCGTGAGATTGGCAACATCTAAGGGCACTTTTATGCACCTTATCATTTGCAAAATTTCCACTCCTTCCGTACTTGGGTCTGGCCATTCCCGGCCCAGTATTTCCCTTCCGTCCACATCAACAACCCCCAACATTCTTCGCCAAACATCACTCGCAAATCCGCCTTTGTTATTTTCGCAACTCCTATTAATCGAATCGGCAATGTCTTTATGCCTCTTCTTTTCATCTATTCTTTCTCTTGTCTTTTTTTCTCCCCAAAAGAACCATGTTCGCCTGATTGGGTAGCATAGGAAAGGGTCAATACATACGAGGAAATATACACAACTAACAACAGAACACAAGTATTCCCTAAATTTTTTGTAATGATGTCTGTCGTGTTTTTTTTTTTCATTTGATATTGAGGAGTGCTTTTTGCCAATGCTATCTATGTAGGTGCTTTACGCGTGACTATGATCTTGGTTTCAGAAACTTGAGTGATACAACAGGCTATCTCATGCGTGCCTGGGCAGCTGCATCGAACTGAGATGGACGAAAAAAATCCAAAGTCCATTAGTCAATAGAGGGCACCTCACGTCATAAATCCAGCCTGTGGCCTATATATACCAAGGACTTTGCTTCCCACTGTCACGTGCGGTAAAGTTCCTAAACTAACAGATGTAGTGTGTTAGAATGACTGTCATGGAGGCTGCTTCGTATCATGAGATAAATCACGAGTCAATGGCTTTCACCAAGTAAATTTTGTATGCACGCCGTTTCGTACCCACGTGTTCAATGGAATTGATCCATTAACTTCTCTCGGTATAGTGCACATGAGGCTCTTCTTTCCTTTTTCTTCCCCGTAGCCTATGAACTCCTATACTACACCTATTTCTCATGCTTCCGGCGCTTGGCCTTATTTCGCGCAGCTTGTCTTGCGCGGACCTCGGATCTATCAACCTTGTTTTCGTAGCGGAACTTGGCCTTTTTATCCTTCTTAGGCCACTGTTTCTTTGGTTTTTCGTTCTTCTTCGCCTCTTCTGCGGCTGCTATCGCACGAGCACGCTTCTCTGCCGCTTCTGCTTCTTCTGCGCCTGGCTTGTGCAGTCCGTCACGCGTGACCATGACTGATTCGACTTTGACAGTAGTGAACTTGTCTTCGTCAATGTATTCCTCTTCGATGTCAACGATTTCGTCGCCTGGTGCGAGCTTGGGCGTGGTAGAGTTGGCGTCGTCTTCATCGTTGGCCTGGTCGCTTTCTGCAATGCCATCCCATTCTTGATCGGCTTCATCGTCGCTGTCGAGATTTCCGGCCATGTGGTGCTCCATCAGCATTTCCTTGACTGTACGGACGTGATCTTCAACTTGCTTCTGACGGTCCTCTTTCAACTATACCCATCAACGAAAAGGAAACAGTATATGTCAGTATTCTTTGTCCATGTTATTTCAGCCGGCGAGGGGATAGCCGCGGAACTATCAATGCACCAGATAGTATCAGAAACGAACCTGTTTTCTAAACCGAATCTTGTCCTGCTTTTCGCGCAGCGCCGCTGCCTCCTGGGCCAGTTTTTGGCGCTGCAACTTGCGCTTGTGGAAGCCTGTCAGGAACTCATGGCGCGCCTCCTTGTCAAACACTACCTCCTCGACGGCAGACGGCCGGCCCCTCTTCTTGGGGGCAATGCCGAGGCCCTTTTTCGGTCTTGGTACAGCAAACATTATGTATCTAGAATTGCCGGGAGTCTTTTCTTGTAGTGTGTGGTAAATCTGAAGCGCTGAACTCGTTGATATTGTGAGAGTGTGACAGAGGTTTACTGGTTGACATCACAGCCAAGACTCCAGCGTAACTTTTTCCCTGTGCTGCCCAAAGCGGTATAGCGTTATCGATAATGATAGGTGATACCTTTTTTCATTGATTGATTGTCTTTGTACCACCCAACTTACTTTGAGCCATCCCAAGTATTACTAGCCGTGGCTAGACTGGAATAATACATGCAAAGGAAATATTTCATACAAAGCTACTTAGCCATATATATTCTTTTTATTAAGAAAAGCCGCGAGGGCCTCCAAAGCATTGGCTGGGGCTGTGTATATCACAGGGTTACTGATAACCCTAGGTATATATGATTATTAGGTGTTTACCAGTCGTAAACACTCATCAAAATCAAAAACTACGTCTAGATCTTATTTCTTTCCATTGGCTTGATCGGCAAGGTGAGAGATATTCATCTGTCATCCATCTTTAGCTTGTATAAAAACCGCTATGCCTATGTGCTTAGTCAGCGGCAACCCTTATTATTCTAGCACTGCCCACAAGCTCTGACGTTACTATTTTTTCCCTCTGCCATATTAAGCTCTAAACCCTGGAAACGACACCCAAGAAAGCTCTCACGTTCCTTGCCTCTTGTCTTTTGTCGTTCTTCAAAGTCCAGCCCGACCTCTACGAACGTCAACGATACCGCTTAAAGCTGATCAGATTTTCTCTCGCAAAAAGCCTTCCGCCCTGAAATCACGGTATATAAATAACGCGTGACAATTATCTACAACTACGATGCGCTTTTCTACTCTCGCTGGTACCTTTGCGCTCTGCGCTACCGCGCAGGCGTTTCCTGATACATCGCCGTTTATTCTGTCATCAACTGCATCGTAAGTCCCGACAAACTCGTTGCTGTTCTTGCCTTAGTCTTAGTCACTATGAATACCGATGATTGCTCTCGTTCTCGACAAATTCGACTCGTATTTTCCCGCCTCTCTCCAAGAAAAATGGCGTTGATCTGAGATCCAAGGCTAACTAATTTCGCGCATTGCCGCTGTGTAGATTGGACATGCCTGCTACCACCGACCAGCTGCAAAGCAACACTCACGTTCTCAAGACGGCAAAGGAACTGCTTTCCACTTGCCCCACGGACAAATATGTTGTCATTTCACAGCCAAAGTTGCACTCACAAGATCTTGCCTCGGCCTCATCCTCACCCACTTTGCATGAAATTGTCAAGGGCTCCATCATCAAGAGCACATACTCGGTCGCGGGTATGTACGGGGAGATTGCCTCTGAGGATGTGTTGACGTATATTCGCGCAGCCTGCGGCTCCCGCTACGACCGTGGCGAGATCTCCATCAGCTCGCTTCCGTTGCAGGCATTGCCGCTGGACACCGCTTCGACTGATGAGCGCGACGAGGCACTGCTAGACAATGACCGCATCATTGCTGATGTGCTGGCGACAGCGCCCCTGGGCGATTCATACACCATTCTATACCTGTCGGATGTGCGTGACCTCAAGTACGAGGCGCAGTTTGAGACTGTCTTTTCGTCGGATCTGAAGCGCGACGAGGCCTCTGCACGCAGGGCCAATGCGAGCGCGGACCATCGTCCGTTCTTTGAGAAGTACGAGCTATTCAATGCTGGTATGTCCTATTCTTTGCTCAAGACCACCTTGGATTTGTTCCTGAAGTCGGCTTGTCACTTTCTTTTCTTGGCATGCATCTAACTATTGTCTAGGTATCTATATGGCCCTCGTGGCTACTTCTTTCCTCCTCATGATCTTGTTCGTCGGCCTCAAGGCCTTGGGAAGCCTGGAAGTCTCCGTTGGTGCTTTTGACAAGGACATGGGCCCTTCTGCCCAGAAGAAGCAGCAGTAAAGAAATTACAGACAGGCTGGGCTGGGCTTGATGTGCAGTGTAGAGGACGGAGTATGCGGTGTGTCTTGGGAGTTCACGGGCATAGTTGGATGTAGAGATTTTGTGGGAGTTTTTATCTTACAACTACAGATGTCTTTTGTTTCTTTTGTTTCTCGTTTTTTATTCGTTGGTTACGCACACATCATACAAACAACAGAGATATGCCAGACATGGACTTACAGAGGGTTATTCTCAGCCCTGTTTCCCGGCGATGATAGACCAATGCTCTGTCGTTGCTAGACAGCTTGGGAGGATTTACATGATACAATAACAATCACTATTGTTTATCCAACACCCACAAAACTAGCCAATGGGAGCAATCATGTCGGTTGGTGAATCTAGTGACTTTGCGTTGTTCTTGTGAAATAAATAAGTCAAAGTAAATAAAGCCTACTATCAAGTAAGAAATGACATAAAAAACCAACTCCCAAACGCCGCCACGATTTTCAAAGGGCCATGAACTCGTTACTCGCTAGCGCCCTTTGCGGCATCACGCCCTCTATTCGTTATACTTTTTTTTGTTCTTTTTCGTTTTCGTTTTCGTTTTTTTATTTTCTGTTTTCACTTGACCATTCTCTCGTCATGAAAAAGGAGGATCAAGCAGGTGTTGCCTGTTTACACCAAGTGGCTCGGAAGCAAGAACGTAGCAATGCCCTCACGCACAGCGTACTCGTGGTTGCAGTTTTCGCAGACCAGCTTGCCTTCAACCATCTGTGTGTTGACTAAAAGGTTGTGCAAGTCCTCCATCATCTTGGAATCACTCTGCAGCTGCTCAGGCGTGGGAGCCTCGGTAGGCAGGTCAGGAAAGCCCAGCTGAGAGGCAGTAAGTAGATATGGTTAGCGAAACAGTCTACCCGGCAAAGGCGATAGTAGGGAGGAGAGGGGAGTGGGACGGAGAGGAGAGAGAGAGAGGGGGGTATAGATGTAGAGCTGAAATTTACCGCCCCGTAGCTCTCTGGAAGGCTCAAGGTTTCTTCTTACCTCGGTGGACGTTGTGCGCAGAGCCTCCCATCCAATGCGAGGTAGCAGGTTCAACAGAAGGGTAGCATTGACTTCGATGTCGTCCTGTACCAACTCGGCGTCCTTTGGGTGCAGGGGGAAACCTTTGTTGGAGGATTTGCAGGCCTTAGCCGCACAGCAAAGAAAGTTTAGGCTGAGAACTTTCATCTTGGTAGTTCGTCCAGATTTGAAGGTATATTTTTCTGTGTCTGGGTGTATGTGTAGGTATGGGGACGAGTAGTGGTTTTCCTTTTTTCCTGTTTTTTTTTGGCTTGTGATAGAGTTTGAAGAGGGGCCTTGTCCCCAGCCGTCTGACAAAGCGTGGAACGGCTACAAATAGCGAGATAAAAGCTCAACAAAACAATAAAAGCTCAGAGATATAAATAAATTATTAAAATTTCCAAAGAATGCAGCAAATTGACAGTAAATCTATGGTTTAATAACACTTCAAGTAAAGGCTTTTTCTTTTCGTCGGGTCAAGAGCAAACTTTGATATCGAATTTACATCTTCTTATCGCCACGTGACCCACACTGATCCAAGCTCTGGAGCTTAACCTGGAGCTTAACCTGACCAGCAAAAGTCACGTACACCACTCTACAACTACCTAGGATATGACTAGACATATATACCGATATATTATGCACAAAGTAAGCACAAGAGAATGGCCCGCCATAGATACCTAAACATGGTCAAAGATACCTTTTTCCTCCCACTTAATCCTTGTTGTAATACGTGGCGTTCGCACTGGACTGGCGTCTCATGCGCACATAGGAAGCAGCCACAGCGACAAAGATGACAAAGAGCATAATCTTGGTGGTGGCAGAGTAGCCAGCGTTGGACTCGAGCTCGAGGCCGGCCTTGAAGTCGGGGGTTTGGGCGCTCTTGTCGGCCTCGGACATGGCACCATCGGCCAGGCCTCCATAGCCGTCCGCGAAGAAAACGGTGCCTTCAATACCTGCAGAATCGACGAAAGAGAGAAGAGAGGAGACGTATCAGTAAGATTCGGAAAAAAAACCATGGTACATGCACTTGATTTGCTTCACAAACGAGAGACACGCAAAGACGGGCATAGATGAAGCATGATTTCTTTCTTTTCTCTTTTCGTTTTTTTTGTTGGATAAATTGCAGCTCTCATTCACTAAATGCATCGCGCAAAATGAGACGTTGGGGAGAAGAGAAGGGGAGAAGACGACAGATTGCAGAAAAGATAGAGGAAATGTAAGACTTTTTTTGGGCTTGGAGACAAGGTGTAAATGCCATTGACATTATTGAGGGAAGAAACTCGTGTATGTATACATGCTGTGCATCCAATCTTTGCGCGCTCTGTTTAAAGTTCCACGTGGATACCTTCAGGGGGAACGTCATCCAGCTCGCCCGACGCAGCGATCTTGACTTCCTCGATGGGCCTGTTGTTTTTAGGGTCAGTCGACGAGGACTGGATTTTTTCGATAATGTCGTAGCCTTCAAGGACCTCGCCGAAGACGACGTGGCGGCCGTTAAGCCAGCTAGAGATACAGAAAAGTCGTTAGCAAGACAAGTTGACTGGTCATTTGATTTAGGTGGGGGTTGAGTGTATACGTACGCAGTGATAGCGGTGGTAATGAAGAACTGCGAGCCATTGGTGTTCTCGCCAGCATTAGCCATGGATAGCACACCCTTCTTGGAGTGGGTGAGCTTGAAGTTTTCATCAGGGAAAGTACGGCCGTAGACTTAAAATTGGCTTCTGTTAGCGACGCCTAGATGACAACATGTGTAGCTAGCGGCTTTTGACTTACTGGACTTGCCACCGGTGCCGTCGTGGTTGGTGAAGTCACCACCCTGGATCATGAAGTCCTTGATAACACGGTGGAAGATGGAATTCTCGTAGCCGAAACCCTTTTCACCCGTAGCCAGCGCGCGGAAGTTTTCAGCAGTATCAGGGACAGTCTTGCCATATAGACCCATGACGATGCGGCCTAGAGGCTTTCCACCCTGGGTAATGTCGAAGAATACCTTGTGGGTGATCTTGGGACCCATGGCTGCCTCAACGGGCTGGACGAAAAAAAGCAGGCCTGCAAGAAGCAGGAAGAAGGAGAGGAAGACACCTCTGAAAGAGAAACCAGTCATCTTGAAGTGCACTTGTATAGAAAAGTAATGGGGCTAGAAGAAGAAAAAAAGGAAGTTGAAGGGGAGAAAGAGAAGGGAATGGAGAGCGGTTATAAAGGGGGCGGCGATGAGAGCATAAGAGCTTGATCCTCACTGATTACGGCTACGTTTCCTTGTTACAAGCAAGCCAGGAAGGTTAACGTGCAACGGGAAGGAAGCTCAGTGACTTCCAAGAACGTTCTGTCTAAAATAATTGGCACCCATATTTGCCTTATTTTGGCCACAAGTGGGTGAGAAGCACGGTACTCAAGTGGCAAGGGGTGTGTGCACAGCTGTGAAAAATTGGCACACTGCTAAAGTGGAGACATGCAGCCAATGAGAGCCCATGGTTTAAGGCACTCCATTTTTGACGATGATGAAGTTTGTGCAGAGATATTGGCGATAGTTTCCTAAGCGCTTTACGAGCTTTAACTACCCTGCCTAAATCCAGCCTGCACCTCGCATCTTTTCCTTTTCCCTTCATATTTCTGCTTGGAGTACCGCAAGGTCGCAACCCAACCGCCAAGATGGTATTGTGCCTTCTCTCTCAGCCAGTTTATCAGTTGCTTAGGCATTACTGACAGCCATTCTATAGGTCTTCGTTATGAGTGTGAATTTTACCGAGAACAAGCTCGTGAACGTATGTTCCCTTCCCAGCGGCTTAATTGGCCATATCAGATAGTGCAGCATTGCCAGCTGACACATCATCTCTATCTTTACCTTGAAACAGAAAGTCCTCACCTCCTTCTATGCCCTCGGTCCCACCACAGCCAGCCGCCTGATGGCCAAATACTCGATCCACCCTCTGGCCAAAATCGGCTCCCTTTCGGCCAAGACCGTAACATCACTGACGGCCGAGCTGTCGCAAATGACTATCGAAAACGACGCGAAACGCCAGCTACGTGAGGGCATCCAGCGGTTGAAGGACATGGGATCGTATCGTGGCCGTCGCCATGCCATGGGTCTGCCTGTGCGTGGTCAGAGAACGCGGAACCAAATCTTCAATGCTAAGAAGTTTAACCGCCTGGATCGCAGAGGCTAAGCTCAGTCCCAATGATAGAGCAGAGAATAGCGACGCAAGGCTGGCCAGGGTGGTGGTGACCTTGAGATAGGCTCCCCTAAGGTAGCCGACTCGGTTACGGCTTTGGATCCAATTCAAAGAGATGAAGACGCGACTTGTCGCGCGCCCCAAGGAGCAGTCCGAAAATGGATTGCCGGGACTTGTATGAACATGCGTGTATATGGATATTATCGGGGTAGGAAACCAGGACGGCCTACCAGCTTAGGAATTATTATGTATTTTACTTTTTTTTCTGCATGTTGTTTTCCCTTACAGTTCCACTTCTTGTCTTTACTCCAAAAGCTCCTTCAAGTTGTCTTCGAGAACCGGAAATCCCTGGCGTTGTAGCTCATGAGCCATAGCCTCGGTCTTTCTCCACACGCGCAAGATGTTACCGCCAACAATCTTTCGAGCGTCAGCGTCTGAAACGCCCTCTTCCAGCAGTTTCCCCACTAGGCTCGGATACTTGGACACATCATCCAGGCCCTCGGGGGTATTTGGGATACCGTCAAAATCGCTGCCAAACCCTACGTGGTCATATCCGATGCGGTCCCCGATATACTTGACGTGACGTACAACCTGTTCCAATGTGCTGTTCTCCGGCTCTAGTTCAGGCACATCACGAGGTGTTTTGGGGGGTGTGCATGAAATAAAAGATGGACTAAAGTTCACCATAACAACAGAGTCAGTTTTCTTGACTAAATCCAATACATGGTCCTTGACGTTGCGTGGGTGCTGGCATATCGAAAAGGCCGAGCTGTGGCTGAAGATGATGGGAGCCTTGCTGCCTTCCCAATCATTTCCCCCAAGGACATCGACCATTGTTTCCTCACTACCATCAGTCAGTGTTTCCATCCTAAACTAGTTTGTATTCTGCTGCACCAACTCACCTAGTATGGGAAAGGTCGACAATCATGCCCATTCGGTTCATCTCGTGGACCAACTTCTTGCCAGCGGGGCTAACACCATGCCAAAACGGCTCTGCTACACGGAAGGGGTTCTCCAGTAGTGCTGCATCGGCAAAAGCATTGTGGCAGTTGTGCGTAAGCGTGGCATAACGTACACCCATATCGTAGTACCGACGCAGGTTAGCCACCGAATTGCCAATCTGATGAAGGCCCTCGACACCGAGCGGTGAAATTAGACGGCCCTTGTAGAATGAAGCCAGCGAGTGGGCGCTGTCTCCATCGGCTGCGAAGTCATCTGGGTATGCATTCTTAAGGCGTGCTACAAGATCGATCTGCTGCAGCGTAAGTTGTACCGCTAGGTTGAAGGCATGTTAGTGCTTGGGCATACTGAGGTCATAATATTTCGGCAGGCACTAGGCGAGAGCTTACAGGCAGCGTAGTTTTCATCTGAAAAGTCACTTCCATTAGCCGGGCACGGTGTAAAGACGCTCCAGAAGACGCCCCCACTCTGGCCCTCTCTAAGACGAGGGATATCAACATGGCCCGGAAACCCGCCCTGACTGAACGGCTGCGAGAAGTTATCATAGTAGATGTGATTTTTATAGTACTCCCGGATATATATAGCAAGATCATTGTGGCCATCAATAAGCGGGGTAGATCGGAGGATATGATTTACGCGCTGGCCTATGGTCCTAGGGCCAAAGATCCGGTCCCAGATAGCGTCTATGCAGCCGCCGTTATTAAGGCCGGCGTCGAAAACAACTGCAACAGCTATCGCGGTTGCAACGAGCGTCTTAAAACCTTTTGGAAGTCCGCATTTGAGACGAGAGCGAGACTTAGTGGTCGAAAGGAGCTGCCCTGCAGGGGCAGCGTTTAAAAGAGGTTGAGACGACATGGTGGGAAGACTGGCTCTATAGGCCAGGCAAAGGTCACGAGATGAAGATGAAGTTGAGAAGAACGAAGGCAGATTACTGTGGAGTTTAAGTGCGCAATTAAGTAGTTCTAACACATCGACATCAATTTGTTCGAGATATTTGATTTATAATGACGAATACCTACCTATGTACTCAGGTACAAGATCCCGCCAGTACCGAATGATTATGATCACATTGTCAGCTGCCAAACCCTTATTTGTTCCCTAACCCCTATTCCTACAACACTGTCTGTCTGTTCTCCTTAGCCTTTGCACTGATCATGAAGGGTAACACTTGCCAGCAGTCAGCGGGAGAGACAAGCCGGCCATTCGTTCTTTCAGGTTGACATGCAAAACAAAGGAGATCTGTTAACCTGGTAACAAAACAAGACTTATACGAAAGAATGGGTTTCATGTGGAGGGCTTGTTGATTATGCTTAGCTAGGAACGCACTTGACCTGCAAGTAGAGCATATGAATCAGCAAGGTTTTGCAGGCTTCCCCCTTCCCCCCATGCGATCTCAAGTGTGTAATTGTAGCAAGGCGTTCTTCCACAAGGCAGACTATCACAGAAGAAGCCAAAGGGAAAAGAAGGGCCATACATGGATTGCAGAGTAAAAAAGAAAAAAAAAAAGAAGACCCCCAATATACAAGGATAAGGGAAGGACAGCGCAAGAAGCAGCGGCTACTTGTGGCTTCCACCATCTGACATTCTGGAATTTTTCCCTTGTCCCCCTTTGCCCTGAGACAAAAGCCAGCATTAGCGTGGGGTTTACTAGGGCTCCCCGGCGAGGAACGGCTGCTGGTCCCCCCTGGATTCTTGTAGCTTAGCAGGCTTGGTGCGTTCCTCAAGCCCTGTCTTGGATCGTAGAAGGAAGATCTCGGGATTCGAACTCTAGGCATTAAAGAAGAGAAGGGTGGTGAAAGGGCCAGGAGTTAAAGGGGACTTGATGAAAGGCGGATGTCGATACGTGCCGGTCTGAATGCCTCCATTTTTGCCATCACATTGCACTCTGGCAGAAAATCCCTTTTGTGGTGTTACTGGAACGGAAATGGGACCTTCTTGGACCTGTCTGTCTCACCTAGTTAGTTATTATATGAGGAACAAGCATAATGTAACAATACAATTGGGCAAACAAAACGATGTGCTTGTTTTAGTGGCTACTTGACTTTTCAGTCTCAGGCTTAGGCTTAGGCTTAGGCCTAGGCTTAGGCTCAGGCCCAAGTCAGTAAAGGAAGGCGTGAGCGTCCCTCATGGCAGACAGAAATAAGATGAGATGATATGCACGACAAAAGGGGCACACAATGCATGACTAGGTGGTAGCCGCACTGAAGCAGAGGAGACCAAGGCACCAAACAAAGCATGAACAGACAAATCAAGACGAAGCAAAGACGTAAGGAAAGGAAAGGAAAGAAAATAGAAACAAAGGAGAAAATGTGCTGAGTGTTGTGTGGCTTGGTAGATAAAAGGTAGACATTGGGGGCAGAAGGAGAAGAACGAGGAGCGAAAAGGAGGGGAGCTGAAAGAGGGGATCAGTTCTAGGCCCGAAACACGAAAGCCGGACAAGAATTTGTGCTTTTGCAAGGCTTAGTCAAGCAAAGCGATGAATGGGACTTTCTGTGGCCAGGACCTCGCCGGCCTGGAGAGACGAACCATCAGGCTCTTCAGGGATAAACAGGAAAGCCTGATTTGGCACAAGAGGTACACAGGCAACAGGGCACAACAGGAGGCAAGAGAGACACGGCCCAAGATGGGATGAAGAATTGCGGCAGGTCGATGCTAGGAGAAGGGAAACAAGGCAGAAGACAGATGCCGCCAGCTTAATTATACTGATATGAAAGGAGGCAGGAAAGCACGCAGAGGCCCAAGGCTGGCTGGTACTGGGTCTTTCTCATGTACGCAAGCCAAGTAAGTCGTTCAGGGTAGTCGTAGCAAGACAAAACAAGAAGGCACGCGCTGAATGGGTGGTTCCGTTTAGATTGATGTCGCACGGCTAGGCTGGCAAAAAGCAGGAAATAAGGAAGCAAAGCAAGCAATTGGCCCCCTCGCCATAGGGTTTTGGCCTTTGGCGCTCCTTCCTCGTGTTAAGGAGAGAAGTTGCACTTTTGGGACAAATCTAATCTTCAACTTGAAGTAGTGTTCTTATTTCCTTTTTTTTCCATTTCTTTTCCTTGGCTTTATTTTCATCTCATCAATCCCATTGGCTTCCTCTTCTTCCCTTCTCTCATCTCGTGGTTTTTTCTTCTAGAAGACGAGTAATTGCCTTGTCTTGTCGTTCCTCGACATCGAATTTCTATTTTTACTTGACCATCTCGGGCAACTGCGATTCTTGTCATCAACGTCGAGTACCCAAACCTTGGGCGTCGATAGAGCGACAGTCTTCGTTCCAATTCTCTTCTTTTCTTTCCCCTCGCAAATTTCGCCTTCTCTTGTATTTCAGGTGCTCTAACTATTAGGCTGTCCTTCATTACCGCTGCAGATACTTGGGTCCTTGGATTCCTCAACCCTTTCTTGCTATTAGGACTGGCTACCAAATGACGACAACATAGCTCCCAAGCTTTGATCTTTTTTTCTGGTATACGCATATACTCCATCGAACACGATATCCTTACCTCGTCGAAATTGCGATTTACACATTTCTTTTCTTGATTGGCCGCAAGGTCTGCGTTCCTTATATCCTGTGCTCTCTTCCCGTATTTAGCAGGGTCTCCCTTCACTTGTGAACCCATAGCCAACCAACGACAAGAACGCGCGACCCTCGCCTTCCTCGATCCGATCGCAACCTTTGAGCTAGTCTCAAGGCTCCATTGCTTCACTTTTTCTCTTCTACTACCCACACTTTAGTCTAATTGCTTTTTCAGCTAATCACAGTCGCAACCATGCCGAGCTTTGCAGACTCATTCTGGTCTGCGGATTATGCCTCAGGTAAGTGAGACCACTGGTCCAGCCCAGCCGCAGGCTGCTTCCTCTTTTCTACATTTCGGTCCACACATTGCTGACTCAACCTCTGCTGCTTAGGCCTGAGGGTTCTGTTCACCAAGCTTGAACAGGGCACGGCAGAAAACCGCCAGATCCTGACTATTGCCCGGATGAGGGCTGAGGCCGAAGAACTATATAGTGCCAAGCTAGGCGACATCGCCGTTACCGCCGAGAAAATCAACGGTGGATTTTCTAGGGACGACGGCGCTACGATGCGCAAGGTAAGGCTGCGTCCATGAGCAACCCCTTTGCTTCCCAGGCTAGCAGCGGAAGAAAAAAATGCTGACATGTGCCCTTGATTGATAGGCCTACGAGGGAGTCCGCAACAACATGGAGGATGGCGCCCGAACCCACAAGCGCATGGCCCAGAGCATTCGCGATCTTGTTGTTGTACCGTTCTCACGGTGGTGCGATGCCCATGATTCCCGCGTGAAAGAGTGCCAAGATGAGCTCCAGGGCCGCGTAAAGGCTCACGATGCGCAGATCGAAACGGTCAAGAAACTACGCAGCAACTATTTCAACAAATGCCGACTGGTGGAGGACCTTGAGGAAGAGAACAAATTGGCTTTCCAGGATCCCGAGACGAGCCCCAAGACACAAATCCCCGAGATCAAGGTCATCGAAAACAAGGAGATCAAGGAGGCCGTCGAGGAGGCTGTCTACGAGATAGGCGACGAGGTGTACCACACTGAGCAGCTGAGGAAAATCCTCTCGCACGCCTTGACACATCTCAAGCTGGGAGAGACCAAAGTGCCTATTCTCGGCACATACCCTAACACTACGTGCGGCTCCGACATCGTGGAATACATGCACACTCATATGAACACTACAAGCGTGAGCCAAGCCGAGCGGATCGGTCAGGACCTTGTTAGCAATGGTCTTTTGCGCTTGGTTGGCAACGTTGGAAACACCTTTGCCAACAGCTCTAAGCTGTTCTACCAGTGGCGGTCCAAGGCATTTGAGATCGCCGGCGTGCCCGAGAAGAAGTTGCCATTTATCCGCGCTTTCTCGTTGCCTGCGACCGGAAGTGATGACGGCAACAGCTCACCTGTAGTTGGTGCTGTTAGCGAGTACTTGTCAGGCTGGAATGTGCTTAATAACGCGCACCCCGGTGAGACGCCTGGTGATAAAATGCGCCGCGAGGCCCGCGAGAGTGACGAGAAGTACAAGGCTGGAGTGCGTCGACTTGACGAGCTCCGTTGCGACCTGGAGGAGGCCACCATGGCTTATCTCAAGTTCCTGGAGCGCTGCGAGCTCGACCGCCTCAAGGCTCTCAAGACAGTCCTGCTAGACCTTTCTGGAGCCATGGGCAATGTGATTCCTGCTCTCCAGTCTACTATTGACAACATGATGCTGTTCCAAGAGACTATCCAGCCCAACAACGACTTGCGGTATCTGCTAGAGAATTATCGAACTGGTAGCTTCATCCCTCGCGTTGTCGTGTACGAAAACTACTACAACAAGGTCGGGGATCAGATCTTTGGCATCGATCTGGAAGCGCGTGCCCGTGCCGACAAGAAGCGTGTGCCGCTCATCATCACCACAATTCTGACTTATCTAGACTTGCACTATCCCGACCTCGAAGGCGATGAAGCGCGGCGCGGTGTGTGGCTAGCCGATGTTCCACTTGCTAATACGCACAAGCTTCGCAACAAGCTTAACAACGAAGGCAAGGGAATCAGTCCTGAGGTGTTTGCCGACTATGATATCCCCACTGTAGCCAGCCTGCTGCGTTTGTACTTGCTGGAGCTTCCCGATTCGCTGATCTCGTCGCACGTGTACGAGATTATCCGTACTGTGTACAACACACCTACAGCTGAGGGCACTGAAATTGCCCGTATTCCTGTGCTGCAGCAGACGCTATCACAGTTGCGTCTAACTAACATTGCCACACTGGATGCCTGTATGAACCACTTCACGCGGCTGATCGACCTGACCTCGGCTGATGAGACGTACATTGCTGCATTAGCCGCGTCGCTGGCCCCGTGCATTCTACGGCCCCGTGTTGAGACCTCGCTGACTATGGAGGAACGCCACAGCTACCGCCTTGTGCGCGACCTGTTCGCCTACAAGGACGCCATCTTCAGTGAGCTGAAGCGCATGGCTACACAGAACAATAGTGCTAGCAGCGCCAGTGTCCTCCGCCCACGCGCCATCAGCACTAACGAGAGCAACCGCAAGGCCCTTGTCGAGGAGCGCAACCGCCTGCTCATGGAGAAGGCTAGCGGAAGCCGGAGTCGTGCTACATCACCCGCGCCGGGTCCACGAGGAAGCCATCGTCGGGACCGTTCTGTTGGGGGGCCTGAGACCCGCTTCCCAATCGCCTCGCCCACTGCTAACAACGAGCGCCACCGTAGCAGCCTGGGGTCGCTGACGGCTAAACGCCAGTCTCTCGAGGTTCCTGTAGCTGGATCACCGACACAGAAACAGCAGTCTGCTGTGGCTGCAGGAGCTACCTCGCTGAGTGGGAAGGATACGGCATCTAGCTCTACTGCAACCACTTCCTCCGTGGCCTCGCCGCCTGGCTCTGCCGGGTCCGTTTCCGCTTCCACTGTCGGCTCTAATGCGGGATCGGAGTACGGCGCTCCTCAGCCACAACGGCATGCGGAACTGATGGAGTCGCCGCTGCAGAAGCGCAACTCGCTAGGCCGCTCGAGTGCTGCACGCTTCTCAAGTAGTAGCGTTGCTGGAGCACCTAGACGGTTGACACTCACATCCCAGGGTGGCGGTGTAGCAGCAGCCATTGCGGCCCTCAAGGATAAGGAAATGGCAGCTTCAGGCTCGGTGCCATCGACCCCGGTGGAAGCAGCAACTAGAGCGGCCCGGGGCGTGACGCTGGAGGATAAGCCGATGGAGATGTAAATGTAGACGGATAGGGCGTGGGCTCCTTTGCAAGGGGTTCCTTTACTCTTTTGATATTTTCTTTTGATGTTTTCTACTTACTATTCTTTTGCGAAAGACGGAGGCTACGGCTTGTTATGTATGGCTTGATTTTATGCGCATCTGTTGATGATTATGAATACAAAAGGAAAATTATTCACATTTCACATTTCTGTAGTCGTTTTTGTGGTGCCTGCAACCTTGCACTGCTGTTGCTCGCTTTCTCCGACAGCCTAGTTTCCCAGTTGAGTCTGGTTGGTGTTGGTGTAGGTGTATTCACTGTACTGTAGCAACCTGATCCCCTGGCTACCGCTGTTGCTCGCCGCCAACCACATCAGCTACACTATCCCCAGAATCCGCCTTCTTCTTCTTCTTCTTCGGCTTGATAGTTGCGCCTCCCTCAGTACCTTCCGCCATAGCCTTCTTCTTCTTGTTTTTCTTGGCTACAACATCGCTACTGCCATCGCCCTCGACAGCCCCACTCTTCTTTGTCTTCGTCTTGACCTTCTTCTTGATAACAACCCCCTCAACGTTCACGCCCTGAGCCACCTGTACGCGTTCGTTCGCACGCTGCATCTGTAGGCGAAGTCTCTCCACCTCTTTCATGGCCTTGGCCATCTCTACTTCGTCCTGCTTTTGCTTTTCAACCTCATATGGGTTGATCGAAGCTGATGTCGACTCTGGGCCTGGCGGTTCCGTGAGGCTAAGCGTCGCTAGTGAGCTTGAGTCGACACCTAAAAGAGACTGTTTGGTCTTGGCCTTTTTGGCTGCTGCTGTACGCGATCCTGAGCCCCTGTTATCAGCATCAAAGCTATGCGGCGAAGAAGCTCCAGAGCTACCAAGAGTCTCATCGGCTGCAACTACAACTAGTGATTTGGTCGGAGGAGCAACGCGGGATTTGGGTGCGAAGGCCGGAGATCCAGAGGACAACTTGGTTAGGTCAAGCTGCATGACAGGAATCGCATCAATGTCCAAGCTATCGCCATTGGAGTCATGTAGAATGTTGTGAATCGGGGTCGATGTTCTGTTTATGCCAGAATCAGCACCAATGTAAAACGGATCGTCCTTATTGCGCTCAGCTCGCTCAGCCTTGCGTCGGGCCACGATATCGGGGTCTAGGTAATCGTCTTCACTCTGCTGATATGATCCGGAATAGCTGTCAGGAGCGCTCGGCAGCTTGCTAATAGCCGGGGTGTATTCAGAAGAAACAAAGTTTGGAGCCGCCTTTTGGTGGTAGTATAGGTCGAAATCGTCGGCTTCGGCATCCTCGATATTGAAAAAGTCAGCTCGAGACAATAGCTGTGCTAGATCTGGGTGGATGGGCGTATCCAAATCAAGATCTGGAGGAAGGGGAACGTTGAACTGGGCTCCTGGAGCCATCGACTTGATTTCCCAGCTGTTGAATAGGGAAGGGATAGCTTGTGTCAGAAGTAGGGGTGGATCTTGTTCCACATCATTTGTGGTTGGGGGCTGCCCAGTGACAGCCTCTGAGGCTAGTTTAAGAAGTTCTACAAACTGCACAGCGCGTTCTTGAATCTCTAGGTTGGGGTGAGAAGACAAGGGCTCAAGTGTGTGTAGTACTCGTGCTAAGAGTAGCGAAACCCTTGTTTTGCGCGCGGGTGACCACTCCTCATTTTCGTCTGATGTCATTGACGAAAAGATCTTGACAGCTGCCTGTATACTATTCATTAGGATACTGGGGCAATTAGTACGGGAAATAATCTGGAGAAGGGAGCTCAAAGTCACATCGTCAGACAGCAGGCACTCAGCATACTCTCCGAGTACCCAGGAAATAGAACGTAGTGCTGCGCATGTTATTTGGTGACCAGCCATAGAATCTTGAGTGATTTGCGTAAGGATCCGTTCAGCAGCTTGAACAACAGCAGGACGCATAGCTTTGACCTTGACAGCAAGATTCCGTATCTCATCTCCTATCCGGCCAACGACGAGGTTTACTGGAGAGTGAGAGGTATTCTCGGAATCAAGACCACCTTCTAGAGATTGCGGTGTAGGCGCCACACGCACTAATTGCGTGAGAACATCCATGTACCAGTCAAAATCCACGATGTTCGAATAGTTGTCTTGTATGCACATATTTAGAATCTTGCCGATGACGTCGATCTGATAGCCTTCCGGTAGTGGTGGCTCCTGCTTCTTGGCCCTTGGCTTGCGAGCTTGCGACTGAGACTCATAATCATCGTAGTTTTCAGGGCTGTCGGTCGGATATTCTGACTCTAAAGCTTCCGCCAATGTTTTGGAGGACTTGAGCTGTCTCATCAACCGGCCGACGATTGTAATAAGGTTCTCGGATGTCACCATACCCTGAACTAGATCAAGAGCCTTGACGCGGATTGTGATATCAGCACTGTCAATGCAGTCCAGTATCACATCTTCTTGTTGGGCTACAAGGTATGCGTGCGTGATGACGATTTTGTTAAAGGCCAATAGAGCAACGTATTTCACTATGTCATGTTAGTATAACTAGGGTAGAGACATGGCATGAGATAGGAAGACAGAGGAGAACAAAAAGACTCACAGTTTGGGTCACCGTCTACCATGATCATGCTGCGCAGCTTCTCAACGCAAAGTGTAGCAATTTCCTCTCGCCCAGCATCTTCGCCATCGCTGCTAAGAATGCCACCTTGTATAATGCCGTTGATGCATTCATACAACAGTGACATAGCAGGAGTTGTGCGGATTAGTCCTGTTAATGGCGGCAATAACTTGCGGACTAATCTGGGCTCAAGTGGCGTCAGGGTAGCAAACTATGATGTTGTCTAGAGTTAGTAAAAGCACCGTATTGATGAGAGCGCATTTGTATATTCGAGAAGGTTGGTGTTCTTACCAGCTTGATCAACTTTATAGCCATCCAGTTATTTCCAGCATCCACAAGTAATTCGAATAGCCGTGGCGCCAGCGGCAAGAAATCGTGTGGCCTACGCCAGCCTAGCTCGCAGACAACGCTGACGATGGCTGCAGTCACACTGGCGTCTTCGTTCTTATCCATTAAACGTTCTTTGATCTTGGGCCAGGCTGCGACTAGCGTCTCAGGGTATACCAAAGCCATGCGATACAGAGTAACGATGGCTTTCTTGCGAATATTCGGATTCGAATGATTAAGGCGAGGCATGAGATCCATCTGCGTTGACATTGCTAGAGATGGATTAAGAACGTGCGGGAGCGTTGCAATAGGGAGTGTCATGACTGGGCCTGCGGTAGCTCCGAGATCCTGTAGCAAGTAATGTAAGCGGAAGATCGCAGAAACCAAGACAGGCTCAAGGGCCGCACCTTTTTCATCAAGTTTGTTGCCAACATCAGCACCTCCGTGTCTGACCGGAAGCTTTGCGCAGCTGCCAAATACCCTACACGTTTCTGTCGATACTTGGCAGAGGACATAACCTCCAACACGTGAAACGAGGCCCATGACATATCAAAGCCAATCATCTCAAGATATACGACCTTAAGAAGCGCTGTTGCTTTAATGTCTACAGTTGCAAGTTAGCAATAGTCGCCCCCTACGTCATATGTAGCCACCTATCCGTCTCGAAACTCACCCAAGTCGGGACCCTTAATCTCAGCCCGGCACTCCTTGAGACAGTTTTGAATGTACTCGCGCTCATTGCCCTTGTGATTTCGCAGACCGCGGATAAGATCATATAGCGATTTTTCGAACCTGCATGTACGATGCCTAGTTAGTCCATCTAGCCATCTTCTTTTCTTTGGCCTACTATCTAGTCTTAGAAGCCGGGCCAGATTGTGTAGGAAGCCGTGCATACATTTCGGAAGCTTGTGCACTTCTGCTTATTTATCGGTATTCCAGTCTTGAGTCAATGTCGGCCTCGCAAGGCTTCGATCTTGGTTGATTATAACAAGTCCCCCGCGGCGGGGCGACAGACAAGGCGAGGCTGGGTTTCACAGGTACTCGAAGATGACGAATTGGAAAAGCGGGATGGGGTATGGGTGTTGTGTAATATCGCCGGGCCGTTGTTGGTAGCTATAGCGAGATTCCGGTCTTTATGATGTGTGGCTGGAGTTAATTGGTGTTGCCTACGATAAAAAAAAAGACTCCATTCTGAAGAAGCTTTGGAAGCTATGGCTGGCCTGGCTGCTGATGTTAAGACAGTGTGGGTACAATACTCGCACGCTACACATGAACATAGAAATCAACAGTATGCACACTGTGAGATTTCTACTAGCAAGAACTACACAGTCTACTTTATTATTAAGGCATAAAAACACCATGATTTTATTGCGGAGGGATGTCACGTAACCAAACTGCCGTTACTTCCTTTTTCACTGGCTCTATCTTTTAACTGAATGACTAGGAGGAAAGAGTATTGTGCCTTCCGTTTTTGTCGCAAACCCTTTCTATGCACACAAATAACGAGAGGCCACAAAAAAACTTTTCCTCTCTTGTGAACTTACTCTGACTTGTGTTGCTTGATACACAAATTCAAACTTCGTTCACTGACTTTAAATTTCCGCTGATCGCAATGGCTACTATCCGCCCCTCAATCCGGCTCGTAGGCCTTGCTGCTACCACATCACCGAGAGTAGTCACACCTATGGCTACTTCATTCTCTGCTGCTCGAAGCCGGCCATTTCTCAACATGGCTGGCCTTGGCGCCTTCTTAGATTCTAGCCCCGTAACAATCTCTGTCACGCGCACGCTTCCATACGCGCCGTCTGCTTTGTACCGGCTTGTATCCGATGTCGACTCATACTCCCAGTTCGTCCCCTTCTGTGAGGAGTCCAAGGTGACTAAATGGGAGACCTTACCGCCGCCCTCTCCCACATCCTCCGCCGATCCTGTCCGGGTTCCCGTTGAAGCATATCTCCGTGTCGGCTTTTTTGGGATCAATGAGACCTTTACTTCGCGCCTGCGGTGTACGCCTGGCGTCGCTGTTGAAGCGCTCAGCGGCGAAGCGGCTATAGAAGCTGGTGGAAGCTCTGAGATACGCTCAGGGCCGCTCAGGAGCCTTGTGACCAAATGGACTATTACTCCTGTGGACATGCAGACCTCTGGCTCCCCTACTGAAGATGCTGATAGCGCTGCCTTGGCTGAGCCTAGCCAGTCAATCATTGAGCTGCAGCTGAAGTATGACTTCCGAGACCCGGCCAAGAATATCGCTGGTCGTGCTGTATCAGATACTGTTGCTGCGAAAATGGTGGAGGCATTCGAGGCCCAAGCACGGAGAGTCATAGTCGGTGAGGACGTGCCGGTGATCAAGAGCATTTCGTCTGGCTTGCCTGGCCCTATCAAGGCGTTTGCGAAGAGCCAAATCCAGAAGGAGCTTAGAAAGAACCAGTGATGTAATTCACGGCAAGAGCAAAGATCAAAGGTTTAAAGAACAAAACAGGGGATCTTTTGCTATGTATTATTACAGGGAGGTGTTTATATTTCTAGTTTTATCTTTTTTTTGTCTTACCAAGGGACGATACGAACGCATCATCTACATAGCACTATCAAAGACATTGATTTCACCAAGAAAATAGATTTTGCGTATTGCTAGCATGCAAGTAAACAAGTGTATAAACCAAGATACACGCCTAAACCATCGACAAACTAAGGGTAGACAAAATGCTACCAAACACCAAAGAAGCAAAAAGGAAGGCCAAGGCTCAAATAGACTTGGTGAAAAAAAAGGCAGGAATGAACAACTTAGAAAAGCAGACAGGGAAGGATATTGAACAAAGAGAAGAAAACACAGCCAAAAAGCTGGGAACAAACAGCAGCCCAACAGAAGCAAAAGGGAAAATTCAAACAAAAAACAAGTGGAGGGACAAACAGGACGCACAAAACAAGAAAAACACAAAACACGGAACCAACTCCTATACGCTCCAGATGCAAGAAGAAAAGCATTCATTTCCTCCCTCTTCCTTCTAGCAACCGCCCATACCCAACCTCCGTACCGTATCGCACCGTAGCATCGTGAAGCGTATGTTGATCGTTCATTAGTGTCCATCCAAGACAAGGAGAACAGAGACCTTGCAGTCTAACAAAAAAGAGTACTAGACAAGTCCGAAGATACAATCAAAAGATAGGCTGACTTGAGCCGAACCAGCCCAAGCACTAAATAAGGTATCTCATGACCAGACAAGTCTAGTAGCGCGTTCCTACTTTTTAGAGGACTTCTTCTTTTTGGGGACGCCACCAACCATCCAGTTAAGAATGGGGCTGTTGGCAGCTGCATTCTTGTGCCGGTCCCGTTCCTTGTCCTTCTTCTTCTTGTGGGTGTGACCAGGCTTCGTCCCTGACACCACCTCAGGAATACTGACGCCTGGTGGCATCATTGATGGCATCATACCAGCTTGAGGGATGAAGCCAGGAGGGAAGCTGCCAGGAAGTCCGTGGCCCATGGCGCCAGGCGGCGGCGGCGGCGGAATAGAGCCAGGGGGACGTTGGGGTACTCCCGGGTGAACGCCAGGTCGGCGTGCACCATGAACGCCGATACCTGGGGGCAAAGCACCTGGCATTGGTGGTTGAGGTTGGCGGTTGCGGCTTTCGAGGGGCCACATGACCATGCTGATTTGCCAGTCAGGCTGGATAACGGAATCCCAGACAGCAGGAAGGATGATTTCACCATCAGGGCCGATCAAGTCATAATGACCAGCCTGAACCTCGGCACCGATAACATCAACATGCTCAAAAGCTTGCTTGATGAGTTCTTCCATGCCCTGTATAAAATGCGTTAGTTGTTTATAGTAAAGCCAAGGAGAGAATATTTGTGTGTCTGATGAAAAAACTTACCGACCAGCTTTTACACAAACTGAAAGGGAAGTTGTACTTCCGGCTAACTGCATCCTTGAATCGGATGGGTGCCTTCTCCTCCTCTGGCTTTTTCTCGGGGACCATGCCAGCACGCGCCTCCTCTATAATCTTGGCTTTGAGAGCGGCGGCCTCGGCCTCGGCAGCTGCGGCGGCAGCTGCGGCAGCCTCTGCAGCGGCGCGAGCGGCCTCCTTTTCGGCCTCGGCTTTTTGGGCAGCAGCAAGCTCGGCAGAAGCCTTAGCCTCTGCCTCAATCTTAGCACGTCTAGCTGCCTCTTCAGCCTCCTGTTTAGCGGCGGCTTCTTCAGCTTCTTGCTTGGCGCGAAGCGCAGCCTTGACTCTTTCTTCGGCTGCCATGGCAATCATACGTTCTTCCTCGGCACGCTTGGCTCTAGCTTCTGCTTCGGCCTTCATGGCCTTTTCAATTTGGATACGAGTCGCTTCTTCTATCTGGGCTCGGGCTTCGGCTTCCCGTTGCCTAGCTTCGGCGGCAGCTTTAAGCTCAGCTTCGTACTTCTCACGAGCACGGCGCTCAGCCTCCTCCATGGCGCGGGCTTGTTCTGCAGCACGCTCCATAGCGGCAATCCTTTCAGCCTCGATAGCCTCTCGGGCGCGTTTTTCAGCAGCAGCCAATGCCTCAGCATGAGCACGCTGACGTTCCGCCTCCGCCTTGCGCTCAGCTTCAATAGCCTCGCGGGCCTGGCGTTGGGCTTCAGCTAGGGCTTCAGCAGCTTTTTGACGGCGTTCTTCTTCGGCAAGGCGCTCTCGCTCGAGGGCTTCGCGCGCAGCTTTTTCCGCCTCGAGCCGAGCGGCCATCATCTTGGCCTCTGTTTCCTGCTGGGTCTTGCGCAATTCTTCCATTCTCAGCTGAATCTGCATTTCAGCTTCTTTTTGGGCCTGTGCCTTGAGTTCTGCCTCGCGTCGGGCCTCTTCTTCTTTGCGACGCTCTTCTTTAAAGAGGACTAGCTCCATTTTCATGGCTTTCATCTCTTCAGACTCCTTGGGCTCCTCCTTTGGCTCCTTCTCCTTTGGCTCTTTGGGCTCTTTGTTGGCAGAACGAGAGCGACCACGTGAAGGAGCGTCAGTGGGTGGTGGGGGAGGGGGGTACATTTGGTATGGCGCCAAAGCACCCCCATGACCATTCATGCCATAACCGGGAGCACCATTACCAAAGTAGCCATTAGGGCCATGTGGGTGGGCCTGGAGTGCCTGATGTCCTTGGTGGCCCATTTGGGACATTTGGCCCTGGTAACCGGAGTATCCACCATATGGATCTGGATAACCATAGGCGTTGGCGTTGGCGTTGTTGCCATAAGCGTGGTACTGTTGAGGATTGAGATAAGCTTGTCCATTTGAGCCAGCATAGCCAAGTTGTTGTTGTTGCTGTTGTTGTTGTTGTTGAGCGTAGGGAATAACTTGATGGTTGTAGGCGTTCATTCCGTAGCCATTTGCACTCTGCGCATATTGAGAAGCAGTACCAGTAGGGGCGCCATTGTAATATTGGCTGCTTACTTGACCACCGAAGCCCCGGGAGTACATCTCCTCAGAAGAATCTAAGCTTGTAGTTGCGGGGGTTGTCTGCGGAGTGTTATGAAAGGAAGGGGTATCGTAAGGACTTCTCGAGCCGTGTGTAATTTGATTGTGGTAGTCAGTACGAGAACGAGAACCCGCCGACTTTGAGCGCTTTCCACGGTTACGAATGGAGGAATTTTCAGATCGGGCAAAATCTCTGAAATCCTCTTCACCTGATGCGTAGTCTTCTTCGTCTTCCCCAGAAGAAGAAGTTATAGATTCGTCGAATGAATCTGATTCACCGCTGTATTCCGAATATCCGCGCGGGTTGCCCCTGGAACTGTAACGGGAGCGTTGGCTCTTTCCGCCTCTATGAAGATGGAGGAAAGGAACAATGTTAGTAGAGAGACTGGCTGAGTTTTAGGTGCAAGATATAGGCTGATGCTAAGATAAGAATGGGGAATAAAGAGCGAAATGTGTGACAAGTCTCTGCGCCAAAAAAAACAAGGCAAAAGCAAGGTCAAGCTATGTTGCGGTAATGCGACTAGACGACGGCAAAGACGCTGGTCAAGCCGAAAGATGAAGGTGTGGAATGGAGGTGAGTCCAGGCTTGTGGGGGATAGGAAAGAGGTGGGGGCAATTGTTTTTAAGTAAACAAACGATAGCAGTTTTGTAGGGAAAAATCAGAGAAGAGAAAAAGGTAGCAATATAAAGATAATAGAGAAGGAAACGGAAAAGAGCACGTGAAGCGGGCAAAGGTTAGAAGGAGGGGGGGTGCGGTGTAGAGGGTCATGGGACGAAGGAGTAAAGGATGAAGGGAAATTTGACATGGGCAACGGAAAACAAGAATCATGTGTGAATCTGACAGGCTACAGGATATCTATGACAGTAGTAGCGCGAGCGTGAGGCGGCCGAAGTACACTGCCAAAGCCCATGTCCAGAGGTAGAGGTGTTGCGGACAGGGTTGGTAGGTAGGCCATGGGCCGGGGAAAGACACAACGGGAGTGTAGCCAAAGACCTGGCCGGGACGTAAAGCAGACAAACAAGGGAACAGGAAGAAAACATGGCAATGGCGAGAGTAGGCGGGAAAAGGAAGAGGACACAAGGTGATAGCAAAGCATGTGAGCAACGAAAGCGAGGCTAAACAAGCATAGCAAGGAAAATGCCATGTCATCCAGGAAACGGCGGGTAATTAGGAGACAGAGAAAGAAGGTAAACAAAACGGTGGATATTACTTACGGCATGATGGTAATAATTTTCTCAGATGGGCATCAATAGGCGTTGAAGGGGAAGTAAAGGTGGCAATCAAGAAAAAATTGGAAGGAGCGTGAACGTTATCGTGAAATACCGAGTCTCACGTAGCTTGTGAAGGTTAGAAGCTCTTGAGGGACTATGAAAAAAGAGGAGAAGAGAGGAGGAGCAAGAAAAAAAGAAAGGGAAAGTTGGGCTAGGCTTTGCTTGGTGCGGTGAGGGTGTGTCAAGCCAGGATGAGCAATGAAGAGGAATGAAAAAAAAAAAAAAAAAAAAAAAAAAACAAGCAGGGAAATCAAAAGGTCTAGATTGGGGGTTCGAACAGTGGAATATGCAGCTAGATGATCAAAAAGCAATGTAACCAACGCTTGATCGAGGATTCGGCGCAGAATATAAGTGAACAAGATGTTGATTTCGAGATAGGCTTCAGAGATGCCTTTAAATGCGACGGACGTAGATAGGCTTTCTCTCTCGTCTTTTTATGCCTCCACTAGTGCCTAGTGCCGAGTCACGCCAACCCAACGAACGAAGGCGCCCGCGGAGAAGACGAAAGGCTCTTCCAAAGAATGGAATCAACGGTAGAGGCGCTAGAGAAGCCAATAGAACAAAACAGAAGCCGGAAGCCCAAGGCCAGTCGAGTTGAACAGCCTTTCTAGCAACTGAGGCCGCGACAAATAGTTCAGTGACTGAGAGACTGTACGTGGTAGGCCTAAGGCTTGCTTGACTAGAAACAGGCAGAGCAGCGGCAACAGAGGGCGTACAATGGGCAATTTATGATGATATCAAGAGGGGGGGCTGCGTACAGCAGGTTTGGGTCTGGAAGGATAAGAGGAGATGAGCGTAGTGATGGTCTAGAGAGAGAAGAGAGCTAGACAAATAACCTAATGAGCCAAACCCAAGCAGATGAGGCAGACGACGAGTAAAGCTTGCTCGGTGTGTTGAAACAAAAAAATCCTTTTTTTCCGTTGGTCTTTTTTTTCGTTCCTTCCATGATAATATGGCGAATAGGATGGCGTATAGTGTAATACGGCCAGTTCAAACTGTGCCTAAACGAATGCTTTGTATGTCAAGCCACCGTCTGCTTGCATATTTTACACGGCTTGCAAGCATTCAGCATTCAAACAGAAACAGAGAAACAGAGAAACAAACAGAACAGAACCGCCTACCCAGATTATTCTGTAACGTGTGGCGTTTGACACAGGCTGCTATTGGCTGCACCCTCACCTCGACCGCCTTTCTTTAGATGGTATACATCTACTGCATTAGCTTGCTGCTATGGGCCTGAATGTGCCGCTTTGCTGCCCCTCCCCCTCCTCTTCCCTAAAAGAGAAAAGTGGGGGGCTGGTATGGAAAAGAGGAGAGTGGAGGGAACAAGGGGAAGAGGGAAAGAGGGAAAGAGGGAAAAAGGGAACGAGCGGGGTTTTCCAGCAAATGGGCCATATGTTGTCCTGCCATATGCCTGGTATACTTGGCCAAGGGATAACTTGTAGCGCTACTAGGCTTTACTGTGGCTCTTATCACAGGCTTGCGAAGCTACTAGCCAAGGTCTCAAGCTAGTAGGCCTAAAACTTCTGCTGCTTGTTCAAGCGACTCTTGACGTAACACAAACAAACAATGTCTGACGTTTGATGTGGAGTTTGAACCCTAAGAATGGGATAAAAAACAAGCCGTTATAACGCCATCTCCCGTCTGGGGATTTGGTGTCTTTCTTTTTAAGACTAGCCTTGATTTAACGCAGGGCCATACACTTACACAAACCAAAACAGTAAGCTTCAAATCCATCTTTGAGTCTCCAACCACACTAATCAAAGGCCATTCTGAGTTAAACAGCACAGCGCGTATCCATTGGCTTGCGAGTCACAGGCCGCATGACTAAGCAAGAGGCGGATATAAATACCCAATACTTCGTGCGTTAATATTGTACGGGCAACATAGGCAGCAAAACTTCGAAGTCACGCGGTATGCATTGCATAGGCCCTATAGCCCTCTAGCCTACTCACTGTCTAGCTATGAGTCTTTCCCCGCCTTGAATGGGCGATCAACGTGCCTAAATGCCGAGCCGTAACACTGTGACTCTGCGCGCTTTTTGTACTGTTCATACTATACTCTCCCTGCCCCCCCCCCCCAAAGAAACAAGACCTTCCCAGCTTTTCTTTTCTGTGCCTTATGGCTTTACGCTATAGCCAATAGTGTAAGCCTTCATAGTTAGGCAGAGGTACAGCCAATCTTGACAGACATGACATTGCCTGACATCAATTACATCACTACTATCATAGGCCCTCGGGCCAATATCTTGTGTGTTTTGCCTTCCCTCCCCTCTAGAAAATGCACCTTTGTGGTCCCTTGGGCATTCAGCTTTCTGTCAGAAAAGAAGTAGCTGTCTGTATCCATGCATCTATCGACAATTTACCTTGCATCCTGCCTCCGAAGATGATGGCTCAATGATTCCTGAATGTTGAACCGTGGCGGCTTTACCTTAAGCCTAAATCAGCCACGCCATTTCAAATCTACAGCATCTTGCAACCAGACACCAACCATCAACCGAGCTGGACGCACAGAATTGGGACGCGGTATTTCCAACCGATCGCTTTACGATTGTTGTCGCGTGGCGGCAGTAATGAACATAAGTGGCGCAGAGGTTACCGTTGACACGTGACCCCTAGGTCCTGGCTATACCCGTCCCAGCCCTAGGTCACATGACATATACGTACTATATATTCTATGAT
>JAXCEX010000169.1:0-56677 GCA_038382965.1 Ceratocystis huliohia
CCACATTGTGGCTACCCCGGGTAACGCCACATGACTGCCCCGCATCACAAAGTATATATTCAGTCCTAAGAAATAATGTAGACAGACTAAATAGAAATTCCCTCATGCAAAATCACCCCAACACAAGGTACATTGGCGGAATCCCCAGAGCATGGAATGCACAAACAGAAATATTTCCAGCCAATCACAGTGCATAAAGTCTGATGCTGGTAGTTGTGTCACAATTAGGTGTATTACTTTCTACTTGATTGCTGTTAGTTATTCTATCTAACAACATGACTTCTGAAGGATGGCATCTTTATAGGTGAGATGTGCCTTGTGTACCAGTAATATCTTAGGGCGTTGGCCTTGAACTTGAACTTGAATATATTTTACGTTAGGGCGTTGGCCCTGGCTCAAGTCTCGGTATGCCTCCTTCAGGGCCGAGGTTTGTGACCTGTAGCCCTACTCTCGGGGATTGTCGTTATGGCGCCTCGCAACAGATGCGCACATAAGCCTGATGCCCGTGTAGCAAAATGTGATGCTGACATAGTAATTGCCGTCCACGTAGTAATTGTCGGCCATATAGCAATTGCCCTCAAAACTTTGGTTAGGTAAGGTGATGGATTGATCTGGTAATCCAAAGGGGTGGACGCATGTAGCCGTCATCGTGCGCCTAGTGAGGAGCGAGCATGTTGTTTCTGACATTATCAGCGTTCCAATTAGTCATTTACTGCCGGGTGTATGCGACACAGGCGAGAAGCTCAAGCAATAGTTTATCCCATATCCTTCCTTGTTGTTGTAATGATTACATGACACTTGGGATCCAAGTCTAGGGCTAATAAGGATCACGCCTCTCTGCATCTTATGAAGGTTTGTGGGCAAGGTCTTGATGGAACAGATGCCGGCACAGGATCAGCTGATTGCAAACGTGCATGTCACGGCAACGAAGAATAGAGAGAACAGCAATAAACTAGCTTCCCCCAGGCCAGACTGGGCCTGGATACTCTTGTCTGTTGTACAAAAGAAGCAATGCAGGCCCGCACCGAGCACTAGGTGTGGGCCAAGTACTTCTGATCAAGAACAACCATGCCGCCATCAAGGCAGCAGGTAGCTTCGCTTCTGGGGCTCTGACCCCTTGGCCAGATGAAAGCCAGAATGAACAGCCTTTCCAGGTCCGTCTCCAAGACAATAGCCCAATCTGTTTCTACAAGGGCGGCGTGAGAATTTGCCACACCCACGGTTTTGTTGGTGTAGTGAACGCTCCTGACAAGAATAGCCAGTGCTACCATAACTTCAAGAAAGTGGCTCTTCAAAGGGAAGCAAGCCACTGAGCCCATCCTACTTCCGGCCGGTGGTACCCTCATTGCTATTAACGGATAAGCCCAAGGATGTGTTTCTATCTCTTCTAGCTAATTGCGGCAGGCTGGAAAGTACTAGGCTGAGGTCCCCAGATAGATCTTGATCAGACAGAAGCCCCGGATCTGCAACTAATTTGAAACGTTAAAATTGGTTGACGTGGTGCCAAGAGCATAGGATTTAATTAGAGCCAGCCAGCACAATAGAGCCCATTTTGTCACCTTTGGGCAATCAAGTTAGCTAGATTAATCGAAGAATATGCTTACCCACACCCATTAACAACCAAGCAAATCAGGGATCGGCTCGTGAGACCCTCTCCGAGTCTGGCGGCATCAAAAAAGACCTTGACCACGAGCTTTGGCAGAATGCAGGATGCAGACATCCTAGTCAGGCCCATATGCAGTGTGATCCCAAGTGCCGTGCATTCTCTGAGGCAAAAGGGTACGAGATGAGTTGCTGGCTGTGTTGTGCCTGCACAAACCTAGTGGCATATTTGGCTTTCTAGGTTTTTAAGAGACAGTATTTGGCATGGGATTTTGCCTTCAATGTTTTTCTTGTGCTTCGACAGATCTCGGAGATTGGATTCACGGAAATAAGCAAGCTTGTCTACACGGGCCGAAGGATGTGCTTGGTACAAACAGCGACCAAGTGAAAAGATGGTGGTAGTTGTATTAGCAAGTGTCGTTTTAGCCGTTCATTACTAACGACACTTACACATCTAGTCGGGCTTTTTCATGTATGATCGTGCAAAGGCATCAAAAAAGCGAGACTATTTGTCATCATGCAAGTGTGCCTATCCTGCTTATAAATAAGAGTTAGAAATCCAGTAAGCTTATACGACGACGCTTGCTGCTGCAGCGCTTAACTCCTTGCGACCGTAGGCTCTTCGGCGGGTGGTAATTCCAGATCCCTACAGGTGACTAGGGTAGCACAGCCAACAAGCCGTGTATGTGTATGGGTTTGTCCGGAGTATTGCAGTGCACCAAAATGCCATGTGTGTTAGACCCTGCATTATGTTTATAGATGGTGGTCCAAAGCCGAGTCCAGTTGATGAGCGATGGATCAGGCAGATTAACCCAGCAGCCAAAGGAGTTTTAGAGAAGAGTAGAAAGGAGCCTGCGGCATAAAGAGAGTCCATGGGTTTATGCTCTGGCTGTCTGTTTCTTGAGGCCATGGCTCACTATCGCGCCCCACCTCATCACTATGGTTTCTTTTCTTCTAAGCGCACCTTTTAAAGACCTGCTTACGCTCAAGTCTATTTGTCCAATCTGACACTGCCATATCCAGGTCCTGCTCTGCCTAACATGCGCTTCACGACTACCACTCTTCTTGCTGCTGGTACTGCGTTGGGTATGCCCTGGTCGACCACTGTCAACGAGCCTAGCAGGGTCGAAGCCGAGGCTGGCGCCATCCACAGCATCGCTGTGAACAATGATGGCTTCTTTCCCCCTGACCTGCAAGCCGAAGCTGGAGACATTCTCGAGTTCCACTTTGAGCCAGGCACTCACTCTGTTATTCAAGCCTCCTTTGACAGCCCCTGCAAGTTCGTCCATGGCGGCTTCGCTTCTGGGATTATGGTCACTCAGACAAACGAAGAGGAGAACAGACAAGTCTTCCGGGTCGCTGTCTCGAATGACGAGCCGATTTGGTTCTATAATGGATCCCTAGATCGTTGCCACAAATACGGGCACGTGGGAGTGGTCAACGCTCTTAACAGTCTCAATAATGACCAGTACTATGGCAGATTCCGCAGCGCTGCCCTTGGACGGATACACACCGAGAACATTGCTACAATGACTGGTGGTGTCTTTATCGAAAGTTATAGATGAGCCCAGGGACGTGTTGCTCTCACCTTGGTCAGCTGTGGCGTGTTGGCCATGGTAGGGTTTATGGGACAAAGACTCAAAGTTTTTGTATTTTCTTTTTTCTAATTCGTCTGCATCAAGCAGTCTAGGTAGGGCGGAGGTGGGATGATGTTACGTGGGTGGTGCTCTTGACACAACGCCCCATTCCTCTGTCTTCAAAACTAGTGTGGCTGATGGCCCATAAAATAGTTGACCTCCACTACAAAGCGTTGGAGGTTTTTATATAAAGAGAAGGTACGGAATGCAACGAAGAAGCAACGGTGTTCTAGAAAGAATATGGAAATATTAAATGTGGTAAACTAAATTAGGGTTGGGCATGTTAGTAGTAACCCAAGTCAGGACTACCAGGATAGCTGACCCTAATCCAGTTCGACTGCCTAAACGTTAGGGTTGGTTAGCATCAGCCATAAAGGGCCTTCTTCCAAGGCCCATGTGTACAGTCTAGACATGGTAGGGTTGTAGTTCTCTGCTTCAGTCGTCTTTTGAGATCATCCCTCACCACCGTTATTCACATCTCCACGGACATTTTCTCTTTCTGCCTCTTATTTTTGACTACCAGGCATAGCTTCTATCGAAACTGCCCACACACACTAGAGCATCTTTGCGCAATCTCATACTTCAATATCTAGTTCAAGACTTGCCCATGATGCGCTTTGCAATTGCTGCTCTTATCACTACTGCTGCTGCCGCCATGGCTGCACCCTCTGGGTACGGTTAGGACGAACCTCACGAAGCCGCTGCTGGAGAAGGCGCCATCCACATCATCGCTATGAGTGATAGAGGCTTCTAGCCCGCCAGCTTGGAAGCTAAAGCTAAGGACTTTCTTGAATTCCGCTTTCTGCCAGGCATTCTCTCCGTTGCTCAATCCTCCTACAATAATCCCTGCAGTTTCCTCAACGGTGCTTTCGCCTCTGGGGAATGGGCACCAATGAAGATGAAGGGGGGAACAGCAAGGCTTACTAGGCCCCTGTTTCAGGCGATGGGCTGATTGGGCTCTACCATGGCTCTGTAGACCAATGCCGTGAAGATGACCTCATAGGTGTAGCCAGTTCTCCTAACAGTAATAGCCATGAAAACTTCCGAAAATCTGCCCTTGACCAGAAATCCACCGAGAGCGTTGACACAATGAGTCGTAGTGTCTTCATCAAAGTACGTGAATAAGGCTGGGAACGGCTAGTTTGCTGTGGTAGATTAGGAATTAATAGACTGATAAGATAGGTTGGGGGTTGATAGGGTGGAAACTCGGCTTGTGCTTTGTAGTGATGGAACAAGTCTTTATAGTGGTAGGAGAACTAAGGTTGCCTAGCTAGAGTTAGAAGTCTAGTGTCCTTCGAGTTCTTTATGTGTAAGAATAGTTACACCACTGAACCAAAGAGTAGTTGGATATGTTTGCCCTACTTGTTGATAATTAGAGTCCATCTTGTGATACTATATTCAGTCTTCAAGCTTTTCTTGCACTTGGTGCCATACTGCTTCCTTATACTATCACTACAATACCAAAAATCCACCTGTATTTGAGTCCAGGCCTCTTGCTACCTGAGGTCTGATAACATTGGAGGCAGAAAAGACCAAGACAAGTGCCTGAGGATTGAATAGAGGGACCTTGCTAAGCTAATAGATACACTCAGGGGATGCTGCAGCAGCTACTACTTCGTGCATGCTTGTTTTTATACAGGCTACTAAGAGGCTTGTCTAGACCTCCAGGGCCTTTGGCACTACTGTGGAAATTACTGCCCATAGGAATACACTGTCAGATAGTTTATGTTAGATATGACATTTGATAAGAGTGAGGGCTAATAAAACTTTCTGCGTACGTTGATTGCAGTGAAGGGGACAACAAGGTAGATAACGACGGCTTTCTTGTTTTTCCCTTTTTCCAACCTACATCGATCCCTAAAACTTGACAGACCCTCAAGAATGCCAAAAGAAAACCAAGCTTTCCGAGGATGTATCGCTTAGCTTCTGTTTTCGTCTGCTACCTGCTGCTTAGGCGGCAGATTGGCTGTTCCCGACTAAAAGCGCTCGGCCTACTTCTAGTACTTGATGTCAGCTTGCATTGCTTCTTTTGGTTCAAGAGACGGGAGTGTCCCAGTGCGTTCTGACCTGAAAGAAACTGGCTTATTGCAGTTCCATCCCTCTACGTTTGAAATCGGCTGATCCTGTGTCAGCACCTGTCCTACCAAGGCCTTGCCCATAAACCTTTCCGAGATGGAAAGGCGTAGGTAATCCTAATCAGCCCTAGATTTGGCCCCTAAGCGTCGTGTAATTATTACATCAACAAGGATGTGGGATAAACTACTACGACTCTAACTTCTTGCCTGCACCACACAAAACTAGGGGTAAGTGACCAACTGTATTCCTAGAATGCCAGAGACAACTGCACTCACTCACTCACTCAGCACTCAAGCACTCGTGTATGATTTGTCTTTCGACGTTGCAAATATCCAAGCAGTGCTTTGCATAGCCGTTGTACTTCTGCTACTGAAAAACAAGAGTAAGCGTCGGCTTATTAGCCTGTCGATCATCCCGTCGAGCTTATGAGGAATTAACATTCATCACTCTCTACGCCGGACTTAACAACTCATCGCTGTAAGTCTTACCATAGTCTTCTCACACCCCTACTAATATATTAGTTTAGGCATAGTGCTATGCCATGTACCACCACCCTTTCATCAAGTAAAAAAGAAATTCCACCGCAACTCTTCTGTTTCACTTACACAGAACTCGGCTCAAATAGAAGTTATTTGCAAATTATTACCTCATTTAAGTTTTCCATTGATGCGTCTATTCCATTTTAGCTCTTTTGGCTAGTCCCTGAAGTTAGTGGTTCGCTGAGGTGGTATGCTTTCCTCTCTAACTTCAGTAACTCGAGCAGCCTCTAGTTCTAACCCCGATTCCTCCAAAGAGCTGTCATTTACCACAATAAGCTTCTTGTTGCCTTCTTTTTCGGAAATATCTTCTCCGGACGGTAGAGCTTTGCTTAGAGTCGCGAAGCGCCTATTGGGAATAGGCATAGCTTTCCTCTTCTTCCCTCTTTTCAGACGAGCCAGTTCCTCCTCCAGACCAGCAATCCTCATAGTATACACTGTCAGCATTTGCTGCTGCCCCTTGAGCCTTTTGGCTATCACGTTATACTGTCTCCGCATCTTTGGTGTTCTATTAAGCCCAAGATAACGAAAGCGGTGTCTAGATTTTGGCGTATTATCCGACGGGAAATACGGCGTCCGCTCTAGAGTTTTCTCCGGACTGTCATTAGGCCTATCCTCTTGAATTTCTGGGTGCGGCAGAGCTTTGGCTCGAAAAACTGGCCAATTCACAGTAACCCTCCGGCCAGGGAGTATAATTCTCTTAGTCATTCCCATTTCACGAGCCTTGGCTTAGGCTCTGAAGAAATTGGCTTCATCCATTGGAACAGAATCAGCCGCCACGGCCTCAACAAACAGACAACTAGAGCATAAACCTATGAACGCTCTTTATGCTGTAGACTCTTTTCTACTAAACTCTTTTGCATCCTCGATTCATCTGCCCGATCTCTCGCTCATCAACTGGACTCGGCTTTGGACCGCCAACTGTACTTGCTATTTATAGATATAATGTACGGTCTGTACACAAAAGGGCATTCTTATGCGCTGCAATACTCCGGACAAACCCGTACACACATACAACTTGTTGACTGTTCGCTACCCTAGTCACTGGTGGGGATCTGGAATTACCAGCCGCCGAAAAGCCTACGGTCGCAAGGAGTTGAGCGCTACAGCATTTGATAGCAAGCGTCGTCGTATAAGCTTACTAAATTTCTAACTCGAGCCCATAGACAGGATAGGCACACTTGCACGATGACAAATAGTCTCGCTTTTTTGATGCCTTTGCACGATCATACATAAAAAGCCCGACCAGATGTGTAAGTGTCGTTAGTAATGGCTAAAACATCACTTGCTAATACAACCACCACCATCTTTTCACTTGACTTGGTCGCTTTTGTAGAAATTCCAAGCACATCCCTCGGTCCGTGTAAACCAGCTTGCCTATTTCCGTGAATCCTATCGAAGCACAAGAAAAACATTGAAGGCGCAATCCCATGCCAAATACTGTCTCTTAAAACCTAGAAAGCCAAATATGCCACTAGGTTTGTGCAGGCACAACACAGCCAGCAACTCATCTCGTACCCTTTTGCCTCAGAGACTGCACGGCACTTGGGATCACACTGCATATGGGCCTGACTAGGATGTCAGCCTCCTGCATCCTGCCAAAGCTCGTGGTCAAGGTCTTTTTTGATGCCGCCAGACTCGGAGAGGGTCTCACGAGCCGATCCCTGATTTGCTTGGTTGTCAATGGCTGGGGGTAAACATATTCTTCGATTAATCTAGCTAACTTGACTGCCCAAAGGTGACAAAACGGGCTCTATTGTGCTGGCTCTAATTAAATCCTATGCTCTTGGCACCACGTCGACCAATTTTAACGTTTCAAATCAGTTGCAGATCCGGGGCTTCCGTCTGATCAAGATCTAGCTGGGGACTTCAGCCCAGTAGTTTCCAGCCCGCCGCAACTAGTTAAAAGAGATAGAAACACGTCCTTGGACTTATCCGTCAAGAGTAACGAGGGTACCACCGGCCGGAAGTAGGATGAGTTCGGTGGTTGTCTTTCTAAGAGCCGCTCTCTGGAAGTTACCGTAGTACTGGCCGCCCGTGCCAGGAGCGTTCACTACACCTACAAGACCGTTGCTGTTGCAATTTCTATCGCCGCCTTTGAAGAACCACATTGGCCTCTTATCTGGAAGAAAGACCTGGAAAACCTGCTTATTCTCCACTTCTCCTGGCCAAGTAACCAGAACACCAGAAGCGAAGCCACCTTGTAGGTACCTGCAGGGATTCTCAAAGGAGGCTTGCGTAACGGAGTGAGAGCCTGGCTTAAAATGGAACTCGAGGATGTCTTCAGCGTCGGCTTCAAAGTCGCCAGGAGAAAAGCCATTCTCACTGACGGTGATGGTGTGAGTGGCGCCAGCCCTAGCGACAACCTTGTTAGGCTTGTTTCCAGTAGTCCCCGACGGCATGGCGAGAGCGCCAGTAGCAAAAGCAAGAAGAACAGTAGTTAAGCGCATGTTAGGCGAACCAAAGACTAGGTATTGTAGTGCCAGATTGGAGAAATGGGCTTGAGTGTGTAGGAAATACCTTGAGGGTATCTTGGGAAAAGAAATCAGTAGAAAGGTGAGGAGCGGTATTAAGCGATAGTCCCAACAGAGGTAGGTAGGCGGGGCCATGCCCTTTTTTATACTCTGTAGAATTCTCTCTATTTTTCTCTGGACTAACATGGCTCTTCAACCCTCATTTCGCCTGATTCCATTGCCCACGTACCAACTGAGTCTAGCATGGCATGAGATCTATCCACGCACAGCACACAAACCACTTGCGATGCGTTGCAAAACTTGCGAGTTGGGCTAAAAGTCGTGAATGTGATCTATCGACTATATTCTCTACTACCATGGTAGCAGCAGCCCCCATACTTTGGCAAGGGTGTAGGAGGCCCGTCAGATGACCCGCGACGTTAAGATGCTACGTAGTGCAGTGCTAAGTGGGAAGTGCACCTTAGTTGTTTCATGAGCTCCTCCTCTCTATACGCACGTGCGTGTGCGGCAGAGGAAGCCAGAGCAAGAGGGCTTTTGCTTTCGTGTCTTTATGGCCACATTTAACGACTTGTGCTACAAACTAGGGGCAGCTATAGAGAATAGAGAATGCGTACTAATAAAAGCACCATCTCATCAATCACTTTCCACAGAAACATCACCTCATATAAATTAGCTCGTTTATCTGCATATATGTAGTCTACAAGACGCAACGATGTAAATAAGAAACAGCAAAAGCATACACACATAAGCCCCCACGCGAACCACCACCATGCGAAGATTTGTAATAGCAAATAACAGAATCGAATTACCGTTGCCCTTTTGTAGTTTCGTCCACCTCGCTGCTTGGTTGGTACAACGTAGATAACAAGAATAAGCAACAGTAAGCAGAGACATCCATCTTACGTCGCTCTCGCCTGAGAGCCTGCTTGGATCTCCCGGTCGTATAGAGGGTTGGCCAGGATCGTGCCTCCTTGAACCTTGTTTGGGTTCTTCGTCGTGCCCGTATACGACCGCGCTTTAGAGCTCAGCTTTGCTATAGTATCAGGCCCTGTGGGATACACGTTGATTCCTCCAACAGAGCCGTATTTGTAGCATTGGTTGACGGCACCGTTGTAAAACCAAATAGGGTCCTTGCTTTGGATAGGCACCGTGAAAACGTGCGGGTCCTCGTTTTGGTACAAGCCTACTATAAAGGTTCCGGATGAAAAGCCACCTTCTATGGGCACACAAGGATTGCCGTAGGATGTTTGAACCACAGAGTTACGGCCTTCGTCAAAGTGGAACTCAACCAGATCACCGATATTGGCCTCAATATTATTGGGCGTGAAGTGGTCCGGCGAAACCTTGACCTGGATGGTCTTACTTTGGCTTCCCGACGGGGAGACGGCCATGGCTGCTGAGGTAGCAGCGGCTGTAAGAGTGGCTAGAGTGAAGCGCATAGTGCTGGTTTGATAATAGGGATGAGTAAGGGCGGGAGGATGCTGACAATGAGAAAAGATGCTGATAACGAGGGAAGAACGTTTCAATGAAGCAAGACACAAAAGCTAGCACAGTGATGACAAACGCGCAGACGGGCAGATGAGTTAGTGTGAGTAATTAGTTGTTACGTGCCGGATAGAGAGTGGGGGAGGACATCTACAGTATAAATACCTCCTACATACGACCTCTGCCCTTGCTGCCCACCATACATATCCACCCTTGGTTGTTGCTTGAAATGGTCAAAATGCAGACGACTTCATTGTGTATGCATCGTTTTGTTAGTGCATATTCTCCCGTACACCTTGACACACAAGCTCATGCGCACAAACGCGCACACACAGTCTGCATTTCACATGACAACGCTCAGGTCAAAGCAGGGCAGCGGTGGGTGAGCTACGTGGGCTATGCACTACAGACGGCAAGAAAGGAGATAGGGAGAGGGACCGGCATGTTAGGAGCTAGTCTGCAAATAAAGACACGGGAATAAATGTGTCTTTTCTTGGGCCTATTCCAGAAACTTGAAGGACAGGTGTGGAATAATCCCGCCGACCCGGCGTTCGCGAGGACAGATAGACAAGCGAGGGCTTGGCAATGCTTCTATCCTCCTTCTCGGCTCCTTTCGCCTGAACCTTTCGCCCCCATCCCACGGTCCCCCTGCGCATGGTATGTCTCTCATACTGCTCTTCTCCTCTGCATATACAAGATCACACCTTCAATAGGTTTCCTTCCTAGCCTGCCTGGCTCTGCTGCCCTGCTTGCCTTTAAAGCACAGGCCAGTCTTCTAGCCAGTTGTACACCAAGTCTGTAGGCCATTGCGCCTACAAGCGGGACAACTGTCAAGTACTGCAAAGGCTACCTGGCCAAGCAAGCGCATTTATCTTCCCGTTTCCGCTCGGATTTTGATGCGGACAAACTGTTTCCCCGCTTGTTGAGCCGTGCCGGCCTACTCAAACCCTCAAACAGCCAGCAACCGGAACCTTACAGTGTGTTTATACATGAAGCATTACTAAATACCAACTACTCTAATGCTATTAAACGACCTTGACATCTACAGCGCGATTGCTGACAAAAAGAAAAAGAAAAAGAAAAAAAAAGAGTTGCAGAATCGCCATTGAGAACCGCCACCGGCCTCGTTTTTGGTGGCATATGGCAGGCCAGCACGATAACCACCAAACCAGCCTCTCACTAAACCTGATCAATTATTAAGCAAGGCGTAGTCATTCATTCTACTTGGGGGCAATAGATCAAAGACCAATTACTCTTGGGCCACTGTGTCTCTTCTCCAATCGTACACTTCCTTCACAGACCAATGTGCGCATTATCAATTTGCATGGTCAGGGCGTCCTTCTTATGCTTAATAGTATTTAACTTGAAATCCAGCATGATAATTACAATTCAATACGCTACTCTATATGTGGCTGCTAAAAGATTAAACAACTCGGGTATAAACATCAAGTCCGCACTCACAGCCCAGACCTATCCCACCAACACAATAACACCTCTTATTCTTTGGCGGGGTTAGCAGAGGGGGGTTTAAACTCGCCGCCCCGAGTCTCACTTGGGTTTTCGGGGGTTCCCTTAAATGCAAGGGCTTTAGACTTGAAATCTGAAAACGACTCTTCGCCGTTGTTCATGCCGTTGATGACGCCAACATGGCCGTAAACATTGCATCGGTCGGCAGCGCCATTGTAGAAAGCAATGGGCTTATTATTCGTGATGGGGACTACAAAGACCTTGCTAGTCTCGGCGCCATTGGTTTCGAACATGCCGGAGGCAAAGCCGGCATGCCGGAGCTCGCAGGGAACATTAAAAGCCGACTGCACGACAGAACCAGAGCTGCCGGTAATGCGGAACTCTACTGAGTCGCGAACTCTAGCATCAAATTCATACGGCTGGAAGCCGTCGTCATTCAGCGTTACCACAATAGTAGTAGGTTCTTTGTTCTTAGGTAATGACAAGGCCATCACGGATGTAGTAGCCCCCATGAGCATGAGAAAAGAGGCGAGCGAGAATTGCATCCTGGGCGAATAGAGAAGGAAACTTGTATGAGATTTGAAAGGCACTTTGATCGGATTTCTGGAAGAGAGGTCGAAGCCAGGTATAAGATGAGTAGTCTGAACCGATGGTGTAGTCCAAGCTGCGATAACTTTGTCATGTGGAGGCTGTCCGCATATAAATACTAGAACCATACCATCAGCGCCACAGCCTGTCTCCCACTCAAGTCTAAGCCTTGGGGCAGTCGAAGGGGGATCCTGTGCGCCAGTGCAATAGCGACCTTGAGAGGACGTGGCTGCATTTGCGGCAAACTAGTGGGTTTGGAGGCACAGCCGCAGGCATTTTATTTCTGTCTTCAACTATTTGAGCTTCTGTGTGCTGCCAAGCGGCCAAGCAGCAAGCCCAGCCCTATTTAGGCCTATTCCTTTTCCTTGTTTAGGCATCAAAGGCAGAAGCCCCTGGCAGAAAGGGGATTAAGTACCAAGCCTCCAAGGTAAAGGAGCTGGCCAAGACAGGGCAGAAGACGTGAAACAGGCGGAAAAAGGCAAATATAGAGACAGGCCACAACAGCAGATCAAGCTAGCAAAAGGCGTCACCTCAATCACAGCATGCCTATGTCGCATTTTTACCCTTGTGCCGCCTGACATGGGCTAAAGATAGTGCCAGGCCTTGTTGCTTGTGTGTACATACAGCTCCTGCTGAAGAAACAGAGACACAGAGATACCGCCTAGGCTGTAGTAGCAAGTAACTCTCATGTCAAAACATCACATGTCCCATCACCATCTGCTGTGTCTGCTTGAAAATGCTCAGTCATTAAGTCTCTATCATGATCTAACCCTATCCCACTAACATGCATATAACCCTTATTCAATATCATCGTACATAGGGTTAGCCTCAATGATACCTCCCCGAACCAAATTGGGGTTCTCGCTGGTCCCGTGGGATGCAAAGGCTTTGGCCTGCAGCTTGTCGTGCGACTGCTCGGTGTCTTCTTGGCCGTTTATGACGCCAACAAAACCATAGCCGTAGCATTGACTCTTGATGCCGTTGTAAAAGGCGACGGGGTTGGTGCTAGTGACGGGCACTACAAAAATATGCGGATCCTCGTTATCATGAGCCTTGGTAGTCTCCACGATGAAGGTTCCGGAAGAAAAGCCGTTCTTCATAGCCTTGCAAGGGTTTGCAAAGTCCGACTGCACAACAGAGCTGACTCCCTCGCCGAAGTGGAACTCGACCGAGTCTCCCACTTTGGCCTGGACGTTCGATGGCTGGAAGCCGTAAGCGTTTAACTTGACCACAATTCTAACAGGTTCTTGGCTTTCGGTGGTAGGATCAGCTAGCACAGAAGTGGCGGCTACTGCGAGCATGAGAGAAGAGGCAAGCTTGAACTGCATCGTGAGTTGTGGGCAGAAGAAGTGGGCGAATAGAAAAGTGCTGGGAGGGTATGGTGTGTTGTGTAGAAGGGAAGCTGAGCAGAGACTTGGCAGAGATTTGAGGGCAGGTTATCTGTATTTATCTATTGGGATAGAGGATGTGGAAAGTGATTCTGACGCGCGATTCTTATGTACACTTTTTCCAGAACCTAAACGTACACTTCTATCCATTCCATTAGTCTCAGCGCATGTACACGGCTCGGCATGCGCATCTCTCGTCTACTTCATGCAGAAGACCGATCCTGCGGCCGTTTAAAAACAGCTGTATGGGCACTTAGACCACGAGGCAACAACAAGTACAATGCTATCTTTGTGGGGGTTAGTTCTGCGGTATGACCATAGGTACAATTCTTTTCCGCTTGGTTCTGTTGCTCAGATGCCCAACTGCCTACTTTGCTTCTGCTGTTCGAATCCTACCACCTGTCTACTGACTGACTGGCTGTGCCCATGCTTGCCAAGTGGCATAATAGCAATGTTGACGCACGGGGCTCGCCCATGGTCTTCCATTAAACGCACATACCAAAGCTTTTCCAGTCTTTGCTTTGCTGCTGGTTCTCTGCTCAGCTCCTCGGGTTTTCGTTTACTGCCTTACAATATTCCGTTTCTCAGGCTGTCTGTTCGTCCGGCTCTCCGTACTGTTGAGTGGCGAGGATGTCTTCATGTGATGCATTGAAAGGATGAGAATATTAATTTGGCTTTACCAGGCAAGCCTCGGCAAAATCTGGCGTAAAACATGAAAGAAACAACATAACAGGCCAGAGTGTGCAAGGCAGGCAAATTTTATGCCATGCATCAAGGCATGTGACGTCTATTAGACATTTTAACCGTGTTGCCTACCGACCACAGGCTTGTCATCGCCATGGCCAGCTTGCTAGACACACAGGCGTCATGTGTGGGCGAAACAAGATACTGGAATATACAGAATACATGTGCGCGCACGCATATCTACACACATCCATAAGCAGCCAGAAACGCACACGCGCATGCTGTAAGGTAGGTGGGTAGATGTAGCTTCATTTAATAGTCATGCTCTGCCATCCAGACGGTTTAAGCCATGTCCGCCCTGCCGCGCATCACATACATACCCCTGTTTGCAACGCAAAACCAATACAGTATTTCATAGTCTATCAACTACTTGGAAGCAGCCCGCCCAGCTCCTTTCTGTCTGCCCACCACTCTCACTCCTCGTCCTCCCACATATCGTCGTCCCCGCTTTCCCCCTCGTCCTCACCATTGCCCTTGAACTGCTCGTACTCGTCCAAGTCCATGTCCGAGTAGTTGATCTCATCGTCATCGTCGCTGCCCTCATCCACACCCTCATCGCCATCCTTAGCCTGGTTCTTCTTGCCCTTCTTCTTTTCCAGGTTGGCTCGCTGGGCCTTTCTGCGCTCCTCCTTGGCCACCCGCTTCTTCTCCCACTTTTCCTCAAGTGCATCGACCTCCTCCTTGCTCTTCTCAATGTACTCGTGCCACAGCACGCGCCCACTGCACACACCCTCCTCCACCTTGGTCAGCCTCAGTCGTAGTCGTGGGCCTAGCTCCACCAGCTTTACTGCCCGCTTCTCGACCTGCCCAGTCTCGTCATCGGCCGCATCGTCGTCATCGCCGTCGCCACCGCGAGCAGCAGCCCCGGCAGCAGCACGGCGAGCACGTAGTGAGACCTTGCGTGGCGCATTGTCAAGGATCTCCACCTCGGCATCCGTCTCGGCT
Organism: Ceratocystis huliohia; assembly: GCA_038382965.1. Classification (NCBI taxonomy): domain Eukaryota; kingdom Fungi; phylum Ascomycota; class Sordariomycetes; order Microascales; family Ceratocystidaceae; genus Ceratocystis; species Ceratocystis huliohia. Next base: position 14,943 of record JAXCEX010000169.1, read on the forward strand.
TCACTTCCGGATGTGTAATCCGACACGTATCCCTCGCCGTTCTCCCCGCCAATCATAAAGTCGGCAATGTCATTCAGCTTGCCGAGGTTTGGCAGGCCACCCTTGCGACTCTTGGACGAGAGCAGCTTTTCTGCGCGTCGCAGTCGCCGCAATGGCCTCGATAGGCCGGCTGTTTTGGTAACAATTGCGTAGTGGCGGAAGTTAAGAGTAAAGGCATCGTCGTCCTCGGATGCCTCTCGGTTCAGCAGCAGCACGCGACGAATGGTCTTGAGGGGTGTTGTTTGCGGGTTGATGGGTGGGAAGAGCGACTGGAAAACGGTGGTAGTTAAGGACTCGAGGTGTTTGGGGATTTTCTGTTCGTGGTCTTTGGCGGTTGAGAAGTTGTTCATGACCAGCTGCAATGCAATGAACAAGTTAGCCGACACAAAACATTGAAAAGAAAACAAAGAGCTGCGCAGAGGACCGTCTGCTTCCTGTTCTACTACTTACCAGAGGAGGCGCTGCATACTCGCTGCCACCGCCTAGCGGGTGTCTTTGAGACCTCTGAACGTCCTTTACCAGTGAATATCTCTCAACCCGGAAGTTCAGTGTCGGGCCACGGGGCGTCACACACACGCGCATGTTGGTATTGCCAGCATCACTGCGCGAAAACGTCATTAGGTGCGTGACACCCAGTGGACCGCACATGGTCAGGTAGTCACGCAGCCGGTTGGCACGTCGTTCCTTGAGCCGAGTCGCCGTGTTGGGCTCCATTACCCGACGCACGTCCGTTACGAGCTGGCTAATGCTGGAGCCCACCTCGCTAGCACCAATACGAATGACCATGTTCTTAGGAGCCTTGATTGTCGCGCCATTGCTAGGCTTATTGTCCTTTGAAAAGGCCAGCTCCGGCTTCATATGGGTTCTTTTCTTGGATCTGCGACGGGCCATTGTGAAGGAGAGGATGGAGGGGGGGATGGACGAGGGGAGAGGAGGGGACAAAGATATTAGACAAAAAAAGTAAGTGATAGAAGCTTCCAATAGCGAAGCACGTCAGCCAGCAATTGTAATAATCGTTTTAAATAGTGACCAATTTGTTACAGATCGTTTGATGTAGCTTTCATGGTTTTCCTCATGCTTCGCTTCATTTGGAGTCTCGAATTTTTTTGGCGGGGCCTATGATAAGATAAGATAAGATACCATATCGTGCTTACTAATCAGATCCTGTAGGGTTGCAGTAGCATGCGAAGACTTTATAAGAGAGAGGTACGAATCCAACACTGACATAGGTTGACTGAGTAAAACTTTTATTTTGCGTCCAGCCGGCGAGCAACACCCTCAGTAGACGAAGAGAACTAAATGAGAATATAAAAAATCAAGGAAGAAAGGAGAAAACATAGATTGGCCAGAGTACGGACCACTTCATGGCACATATGAACTTGCCCCATACATACACATACAAAAACACACACACACACACACACACACAAAACGCCATGCAGAAATGATGAGGAAATCAGCGAAGCGGCAATAGAAACAGGGTCAGAGGGCTTTTTGAAAAATAGGAAAGAAAAATGCGACAGGTGCGAGGTAAGAGGCCAATGTCCTGTGAACCCCATGCATAAGTCTCCTGCACTGAGAAGTGAGCGAGCCTGTAAACACAACATACCCTCCGCTCGGCACATCCATCACCCGATGCATTTCAAGGCCAGGCGTGCACTCTGATAAAAGGGCATGCCGTCCTTTGCGTCATAGAAAGAGAGAGATGGAAAAATACAAGGACGGAATAAAAAAAGCCAGCTATGACTGGCATAAGATTATAGACAAAGATATACAAGACCAAGGAATGGGCTTCGATGCAGCGCTATACCGGGACGCTATAGCAGCTGTCAAGCAGTGCAGCCTCAAAAGCTGATTCTGGCTCAAACTCAAGCTCGTCTAAAAGCCCAAGCGTCAGCTCCACGTCAACATGAGCACTATCGCCAATAGCATTCGTTGAGGCTACTGCTGCATCCACGTCCAGGTCAGTGTCTTGTTTCGATGCCAGAGATGCAAACACACTAGGCGGAAGTTCCTAAACATTGATGCCAGTAGGCGTAGCATCCGAGATGCTGCGTTGTCTCTTATGACCAAGAGACGCAATCTCGCTGGTTGCCTTGCGCTTTGCCGAGACGGTATCAAGCGGGCTGGTAGTAAAGTCTTGTGATGGTTTACGCCGCCTAATTGGCGTCAGAGGCACGCCACCAGCCGCTTCAAAGCGACCAGATTTGATTCCCTTAAGAGCCATACTATGGTAAGGGCCGCTGAATGATAGAGAGTCTTGGGAAGCTTGTGAGCTAAAAAGCAGTTGCTTGTCGATTTGATTACGCCGAAATGACCCGACAGTCAAAGGTGTGAGATGGTGCAAAACGCTGTTATCTGTTTGTTGGTTGCTTGGATTGCTCGGTCTAGAAGGACTCATTTCTCCACTAAAAGCATCAAGGTCTTGGAGATCGCCATCTTCAGCCTCGGAATCGTCCTCAAAGGCTAAAAAGTCTTCGAGATTCAAAGACTTCTCGCCTTCTTCCTCATCGCCTACAACGTCTGAGTCAAACTCTTCTTCTTGCGTCTCAAAAAGCGGATCTAGAAAGGGCTCATAACGCATGTTGCCTTGCAGGGGAGGAAAAACCCCAGGAGAGGAAAAAAATGCATTGTTCAAGAGGTCGCCATGCATGGCGCCAGCAGGTGAGGCGTCGCTGACAGAGGTGAAAAAGTCAAAATCACACATATCACCCACGTCAAACTGCTCTGGAGATATCTCCATTCTGCGTCTACGATTGTCTGGCGTAAAGATCATCATCTTGCGCGAATGCGGGTTTGCCACGACAATGGGCTTTTCGTCCGACTTGTCCAAGTCAAACGACGCAGCACGTGGATGGCCTCTGCGTGCCTTGGCTGGCCGTTCTGTTTCGGAGTCGGTGGTTCGAGGGGCTTCGGGAGTTCCGTGGCGGACCCTGCGACGTACAATAGGCTCAGGTTCGTCTTCTTCGGTGGTGTCTCCATCAGTCTCGTATCCATCCATCTCATTCTCAGTAACATCAAAGTTCATTGTGGTGGCGGCGGCAACAGCAACCGAGGCATCCTCCACTTGCTGACGGGTAGACTGCATAGAAAGAGGCGCATTTATGGAGGCAGACTGGTCGGTGGTATTTAGAGAGTCTATCATGGGTCCAGGAATGTTGATGGGCATTTCGAAGACAAAGGCAGATTCCTGCGAGTTGGCGCCGTTGGGTGTATTTTGCTGCACACTGCTTGTTTCATATGGAGCGTTGAAGTCCCAAAATGAGCCGGAGGAACATGAGCCATCGCTATCGTTCTCAATCTCGCGTCTAAAGTTGGGATCAAGATTGCGCTGCGGGATGAAAAGATCGGGGAAGAAGTTGCCGTGGTCTTCTTCCTCGTCAGTGTCTGTAGAGTCTGAATCGCTGGAGGGTACGTCAAAACGCACTTTTCGGACATGAGAGGAGTCTTGAGTCGAGTCCGCAACGGCAGCAAGAATCTCATCTTCGGATACACCGGCCCAGCTGCTGGTTTCGTCAATGTCGCCATCAATAGATTCATTGTCCCCCTCGATGTCGAGTTCGATCCCAAGGTTGTGGTCCTCGTCATCTTCCATCTCAACTTGGGCATCTTCGTCTTCGTCGTCTTCTTCGCCGGCTTCATCGTCTGTAGAATCAGCAATTGCAATATCGTCTTCGTCATCATGATCGCCATTGCCGTCCAGATCATTTACATCCAGATCGTCGTTGTCATTGTCATCTTCGGTAGAGAGGTATGGACCTGAATTGCCGTCCAAGCCGGTCAGATGCTCTTCCTCGGCCATTTCGACCTCCTCGTCGTCGTCATCTGAAGTGTCAGTGACATCCTCGAGTGCTGAGTAGCCAGAGGTATCACTAAGATCTGAATCGTCGGGAGTAACTTCTCGCCTGCGTTTTTTCCCTTTTCCGGGCCGTTTTGAAGTTTTACTTGACATGGCAGAAGATTTGGAGGCTAGGTTTTTGGAAGCCAAGTTTTTAGAGGCCGTAGACTTTGAACAAGATGGGTTCTTGAGGGCCAGGTTTTTTCTGGCGGGGTTTTTACTTGGCATGTGTTTCCTAGCAGCTGAGCTGATATTTTGCTTGCGAGCTGTGTTTTTGCTTGCGACATGTTTGCGAGCTGTCTGGGGAAGCACAACGGGCGCCTTTCTTGGACCGGTGGTCTTTCTAGGGCCAACCACAGTCTTTCTGGGAGGAGCCAGAGTCTTTTTTGGCGTTATCGTCTTCATGGTTTTGTAAGGGCAAGAGGTGAGAGTAGGGGGAGTGAAGCAATAGATAGTGGTACGCTTTGTGAGAGAGAAAGAAACTTCGGATTCTAGTCTGGTTGTTCCGCTCGATCTTCTTGAGTAGTAAACTCTGGCGGTTATCTGTTGAGGGTGTTGAGTACTATGGTGAATGTATGGGCCGATTCGTTTGTTTGCAGCACGAGGATAAGCTTCTGGGGGTCGTTTGCACTAAAGTGGCAGAAAAAAGGTTTTATGGTGGAAGAAGGGGGGAGGGGTCGTGCTATCGCAACAGATTTTTGATGTGAAGCTTTTTGTTTCTCCTATTTGACGAAGAGGTAGGGAGAGGTGAGAAAAGAAAGCCCAAAGAAAATGCAATTGCTAGACGAAAGATTTTGAAGGAAGGGGAGGATGGAGAGAGAAAAAAAAAGAATTCAAGCTAAACAAGCGAGAGGAAACGGGGAAAATAAAGCAATAAATTTGGGTTGACGGGTCCGTCTTGGATGGTCTTGAATATTCTTGGTTTGTATGGGGCGATCAAGGTTGTCTGTCGTTAGGTCGGTGGACTACGGGACATACCAAGGCAAGGAAGGCTTTGGTTAAGGCATGTCCCGTAGTGGCGATTTACAGAGCAGCAGTAGTTAGCATTGGGATATAAAAAGATGAGTACTATAGGCGTGAAAGTGGGTTTTAAAGGAAGCTGCGAGATTGGGGGGGGCGGGTGGGGGGGGGTTGGTTGGGGGGAAAAAACCTAGGGACGGATGATTTTGCGGGGGAGGGAAAAGAAAAAAAAAAAAAAAGAAAAAAAGAAAAAAAAAAAAAAAAAAAGAGGAACGGGACGGAGACTGTGACGTGAGAAAAAGAAAAGGGAGGAATGTGAGGGGTGTCAGCAAAAAGAGAAGGTACGAAAGAAAGAAAAAAAAAGGAAAAAAGAAGCGGAGCAGATAATACCAGGAGGCAACTACAACAAACGGACTGAACAACAAAAAGCAGAAGCAGTTGCAGTTGCTTTATTCACGTGCTTTCAGATGATAACTAGCCCATTACAGCTTTATACTCACTACCAAACGCCAGCAATAAGCATAAGCAGTTGCAAAGGCCACGAGCTACAATGGCATAGCGTGACTGCCGCTTGCGGTTGATTGCAATTGCTGCAATTGCCTATTCCCGTCACGCTCTATCTAGTTTTATCATGCACTCTCTGTTCCTAATCTAAACCGCGAAAAAATTTCGTCCTCTTTCCATGCTAAAATTTTTTTCTTTCCCCCTCGCCTTGAAGTAGGCAGTTGCGGCGGTTTTGAGATGTTAATAACGTGCCGCCACTAGCTAGTAAAAGCTGCAAGGTTTAAAAACTTTTTTGTGGAGAATCATCTCGTGGCTCAAGTGCCTGCCTTGTCGACCTTGATTCCTTGTCCTGAAACCCACCAATCACAGCGTCTGGCTGCGTGCCTTGGATCACTTTAGATCATCTTAGGCCACCAACTAAGGGGCTGCAGCCAGCCAATGATGGCCTGCTAGTAAACTAGCTTTACAACACCAGTCCAACGGAACGGTGAGCCATAATGTATCAGATGTGAGAGATAGACACTCGCTATACCGACTATGATTTGTACTAGGCTCTGTGTAGTGCCGTATGCGTCTGTCTCCCTGTACCTGTACCCGTACTTGTGATCTCCCCATGTGCTCTATTATTCATGTACTCTATGCACTCCTTTCATTCTTGCTTTGTTCTTCTTCCTAGTCATTTTTCGTTTCATTAGATTATTTCAGCCCCCTTGCTTGTTCCTTGCATCTTTTTCTATTTCACTACTGTTTCTTACTTTTGTCTCTGCCCTTTTTTCTCTCTATCCCCCGCGCCTGTTGTTCATTCTCCGCACTGGTGCTTCTCGCTTAGTAGAAAGGCTCAAATTATGATTCAAATGTTTCCGACCTAACAGTCCCAATTATAGCGTTCAACCTTGAGCTATGTGACGACATTACTGCAGTTGGCCCTGGCCCACGATCCTAAGGCCATAGCCACAGCCGAACGCTCGACTTAGCCCCTCGCCCCCTGCCACACTTCCAGTTGTTTGTTTTCTTCCATCTACAATGCGTCGTATTGTTTGGCAAGGCAAGGCCTCTGATACACGCTCCAGGCTCTAGACCATGTGATAGTCTTGAACGCTCCTAGCTGCATGACCTCTACGACTCTACAAGTCTAGACGTCCTGGCCGGCTAAGGCTTCTTTCGTGACTTTGGCCTATTTCCTGCCCACTCTAAATCAATTCTATACTAACCTGACACATGAAATCACTTCGCTGCAGGCCCATCTTTTGGTCGCTTCGATAGTTGGCGAAAAGCCTTGACCGCTACTTTTAGCCCCTACTTTAGTGCCCAGGGTATGTATAGACTCAAACAACTCATGAGTGACAAGCCAAGCAAATATGATCAAAGTTGATGCAAGCCACAAAGGGTTATTGGTTCGTGTGTTTGTTTGCGTGTATGTGTATCCGTGTCTGTCAACCTGTATAGTATTTTCAAGTTTTCTTACCCTGCATGCATGTCTCGTTTTTCGCCTCGCCTCTTCTCCCCTCCTGTTATCCGCTTTCTCGCCAGAACCTACAACATGCAAGTCTTCCAAAATGCCCAAGTCAGTGCATTTAACCACAGCGCGAAATCTTAAGCACGACGACGTGGTTAGTGGATTAGCCAACCGTCAACATCGTTGCACTGGCCAGCTAGTAGACACTGCAACGTCGACATGCAAGAGGCACGGCCAAAATCAGGAAGCGACCAGACTGTCTTTTCGTGTGTTGGACGTAAGTCTCCTTCGTTGAGCACTCGAAAATGCTGCCCTAAAAGTTGGCAGCAGCATTCTCTGACCGCCGAATCAGTTGTCGTTTGTAGAGAAGAGGACGAAAGTTGCCAGAAGCCTGATAGGAGATTGGCACTTTGATAAGAACCTAATAAGATCCCTGGCCGATAGTGGGTATCACCCGATGTTTAGCCGGGCCAACGTCGCAAGGTACATATTTCAAGGGATCCTCAGCAAGCAATACCGAGAAGCCAAAATCGAGTTTAAGGGGGTGGTACTGAGGGACATGTTCAAATTCAGCACACTTGCTAGCTCCGATTGGTTACTACTGTTCTACTAGACATGTTCTCCGAAGGTATGCCAACAACAAGTCTTACTTACAGACTTCGGTTTAAAGTCTGCAACTTCCATTTTTTCTACTGACAGCTGTCAGTCATAGTCACCATGTGCCGGCCATTTGCCAAAGCCCATCATGCTTATGTTGCCCAGCAACGCCAGGATACCCAAAGTCAATAATGTATTTTATTTTAGCATCATGTATTGCGTTACGCCACGTCTTCTTGGCCTTGACCCATGGTAGGACTGCACCTGCCTGCCTAGCTCATAAACTTCAGCAAAAACAAAGCAAGGGAAAACTAAAGCTTGTGTACCTGCTTCTCGTCTACTTTAACCTACTTTAGTCCCAGTATAACTGCGCACCTCGTCTGAACTCGAGTTTCCTTCCTTTACAATATCACCATCTCTACACTACGAACCCTAAGGGAGTACCGCAGATATTAGATAGTTGATGACGTTGTAGAGCCATCTACCCTAGCACGACTTCCATCAACACGCCATCCCTTTTGTCTGTATCGCCCACCAAGCTATCATCAGCATCTTCCCATATCATGGCTTCCGACAAGCAGGCCAGCCTTTTCCAGGTCTACCTGCGTCTGCGGCCGCCCCCTGCCAGATCCAGCGGCTCAACCCGTTTTCTTAGCGTTGAAGAACCTGAACAAGAAGATCTTTTACCAACACACATTACAATCGATCCGCCGGGCGACCGGCGCCGAGCCATCGAGAAGTTTGCCTTTACGCAAGTCTTTGAAGAAGCCTCGACACAACTAGATGTCTTCCAAGATACCCAGATTTTGCCATTAATTGAAGGCGTGCTGGCCCCTCAAGGCGGTGAAGGGACTGATGCGTTGGTGGCGACGCTCGGTGTGACTGGCTCAGGAAAGGCAAGTCAATGCAATTGTCGATTTTAACATTCGACCCAGCTGCTGCAATTGCCTAATTTAGTTCATGACTGCTAACCTCTGATATTAAACCTGCTTAGTCACACACCATTCTTGGCTCTAAATCTCAGCGCGGCCTGACGCAGCTCTCTCTTGATGCTGTTTTCCGCGCTATTGGCCCACGAATTGCCGATATCTATGACAGCCCCTCGCTTGAGGCTGAAGTCCAAACGGCCGACGCCTCTGAAGCTGCAGTTACCACCGCTGCTACATTCATTGATAATGTATACGGAGACCTGAGTTCCTCTCGGGGTAGTAGCTCGCGATCAGGAACTCCCATGTTTGTAGGCACACACCCCGCCTTAACTCCTGATAATCACAACCAACCACGCTCGCTGTGTGTCTTGCCGAGCGGTGGACCACAAGAGCCATGCAACAGGCAGAATGACCAGTCGTCTGCTGCCACGATTGACAAGCAGCCCCTTCGATTCTTTAGTCAGAACTTGAACCACAGCAACTCGCGCAACAGATCGGCTTTTGCCCAGTGGCACCGTACTAGCATGCTTACACAAACCCAACCGACAGTCTCGTTTATGAGGACCACTTCCTCAGCTAGTTCTCGAAGATATACTAAACCAAATTTACAGGGCGAAACATCAACCACCAGCCTCAACCGCCGCTTTCTTGCACGGCCCAGCAATCTCCCCACCAAGCCCGACATCAGTCCCTGGGTAACAATCGCCTCCGATGAAAACGCTGAATATTGCGTTGTTCTGTCCATGTACGAAGTATACAACGATCGCATTTTCGACTTGCTTACACCACCCATCAAACCCCCTGGAGGAAAGGAGCCTCGTCGTCGGCCGCTGTTATTTAAGAGCACAGAATCAAGCCCAGACCGCAAGGTAGTTGCTGGCTTGAAGAAAGTCATTTGCTCGAACTACCATGAAGCTATCCTTGTTCTGGAGGCTGGTTTACAAGAGCGCCGTGTTACTGGCACGGGCAGCAACAGTGTCAGCAGTAGAAGCCATGGTTTCTTTACGGTCGAAATCAAGAAGCGGAAGATGGGCAGACGTTCAGCCACTTGGGCTGGGAGCACTCTGACTATTGTTGATCTAGCGGGTAGCGAGAGAGCCCGCGACGCCAAGACACAGGGCGCTACTTTGGCTGAGGCCGGCAAGATCAATGAGAGCCTAATGTATCTTGGACAATGCTTGCAGATGCAAACTAGCAACAAGCCCAACATTGTACCCTTCCGCCAGTGCAAATTGACTGAGCTTTTGTTTTCCAACTCGTTCCCCTCATCGCACATGGCCTCGTCCTCGCGGCCGCCACAAAAGGGCGTAATGATTGTCACGGCCGACCCATATGGAGACTTTAACGCCACGTCTCAAATCCTGCGATACGGTGCTCTGGCCCGCGAGGTTTCTGTTCCCCGTATTCCATCCATATTCTCCAACCCTGACTCTACCTCATCAGCGTCGGTACGGTCGATTTCTCCCAGCGAAATACTCATGTCGCCTCCTCCAGTGGCCAATAGCCGCCGGCCCATGCTACACCCACCCCAGAAACCCTTTCGCACACCCAGCCCAGCTCATATTGCCCAAACGCAGCACATGGATGAGCGGGGAACCATGGAGCTGGCCGCGCTGGAGATTGCACGCCTTTCAGAGGAAATCGAGGCCTTGCGAGCTGATGTAGCGGCTGAAGCTCAGGCTCGTCTCGAGGCCGAGGCCCATCTTCTTACGATGGAAGATAAGATGTTGGAACAGGAGCAAGTCATCCGAGAAGAGTGTGCAACAGAGTTTGACACACGGCTAGAGCTGGAATTGGCGCGCTGGAAGACGAATCTTGCACTAGAGCAGGAGCGTGGCGAAGCACATCTCGATCGCAAGATTGAGCTTCTTGAAAAGGGCCTTGCGCTTGACGAGCTCGAGGAGCAAGAGAACAAGGAGAACGTTCTGATTGAAAACCTAGAAGAGGAAAATGAACGTCTACGCCGTGAAGTGGCCGTCATGAAGCGGGAACTCGCGCAACGCAGCCCGACAAAGCGCGTTCCGCTGGGTGAGCGCGAGGATTTTGCACCGGTGATGGGCGTGCGCGAAGTTGGTAGCCTGAGTAAGCGGCTAGAGAAACTGCGGTTTGGCGGAGAGCTTGCCATAGAGTCGGGCCGGTCTTCGGTGTCGTCATCACGAAGCGCAAGTCCAAGCATTGTGGGAGCTTCGGGGGCAACGGGCCAGCAAAAGAGGGCGAGCATGCGCAAAATAGTGGCGAAACGACGCGAAGAGGAGTATTAACGAGAAGAAGACGCGAGGCGCCAGCGGGACTAGCTAGAGTAAAAGGTTTGTAGGTGGTGGAGTGGACGTGGTTGGCATGGCATGTACATGTCACATCACAGTTAATGTTCGCTTTTTGTATGTCTCTTTTTATTCTCCACTTACTTGCATGCCTTAAATTGGATTGTTGACTGCATGTAGAAGAAAGAAGAACATTGATTGCCCAAACGCACCAGTCGTCTGGATGCATGTTGGAATATACTATATATATATATGTGTTTGTATCTGTAACCTTACTCCCGCTGCAACACCGCAACTAGTCCCATTAACCCTAGCATAGCTGTCTTCAGCCAAGGGTATTCTGAGAGTAGGATAGTTACGTAGCCGACAAATGGGACGTAACCAAAGACGCTCCCAATGATGTCTTTACGCACTAGAAAGTCCTGGCCGCGTGCGTATAGATCCGTGTCGTCACCATTGTTGTTGTCGCCTTTGGTGAGAATCTTGGCTTCAGGGCTGCACAGACACAGGGAGGTAGGGCATGAGGGTTAGCAAGAGTACTTGAATATGGAGCTGCGAAGAGCACCAGGAAGAGGACCGGAAGGTTGCTTTAGAGAGCGAATGTTGTCTTACCCCTCGCCAAACTTGCGCACCACGCGGTGTACAATAGGAATCTCCTTGCCCGCCACGTTATACACGACAACTTCACCGACATCCGTCTCGCTCATGATATTGCGGTTCCAGAGGAAGAGCAGATCGCCACGCTGGAACGCCGGCTCCATGGATCCGGAGAGGACAACGACAATTGGGGACGGCGAGTCGGCAACTACGGATAGGCCCTTCCACATCTAGAGGGCGGCGCATAAACGGGTTAGCAATGCTTGGATAGAGACGCGGGCCTAGCGAACCGGCGCAGGTGGTGTCCTGGCTACCGTGGCGGAAAAAAAGACGAGTGGGCGAGGAGACTGCGTACCATGAAAGCTGTGGTTAGAATCATGCAAAAAGTTAGCACTTGACCGGCCGTTTGGCGCGGGTTTGCAGTAACACCGAGCATGGTCGCGGGCGATTCTGTAGCTCTAGCTGGTGTGCTGGGGTGGGACGTCGAGATATTACGAGTAATAGAAAGAAGGAGCGTAAGATAGGAGAGACAGCAATATGAAGACAAAGTCCGTAGGCAGACAAAGGCTTCCAGTGCCCAGCTTAGAAGCTCAGGATTGAATCGGACACGACTGCGCTTTAGATATAGACCCACTTTGCTTCTTATCGCGGCTGACGATAGCGCCTATGTGGAAACGCGTCTATTTTCTTTTGGCGCGCGGATAGTACTCGGCTTATCTAGCCCCACAGCTCTCTTATCTTATCTGGGTTAGACTTAAGGGTTTGCACAGCTTGTGCCGTATGCTATACCAAGCACTTGGCGATTGCTACCAACATACACATGTATGTAATATGCACATAAATTGATGCATGGAGATAAGCTCACCGCCTCATCAGAAGTGGCACATGATGTCTGCCATAGAAGCCGGGGACCCTTCTTCTAGACGTTCTGCTGCTAGTGATAAGGAAGTCCCTGCTCATTTCTGCCCAACGAGCTGCCCGTGACGGCTTGGGAGCTGTACGGGCCGGGGCGGCAAGAAGATTACAAACCTATGTAAGGTTATTAGCAGATATCGCGCAGGAGAAAGACGAGCCGCTGGTTCTGCCTAGGTATGGAAGCGTGTGGAGGCGCTCGGCATATCTTATTCCCGCTCTCTCTAGCCGCCGGCCTCTGCTTACGCATAACAGCGAGAGGGCCATAAACAGCCTAGACAAGCCTGTGTTTGATAGTGTCTGCTTTTTAAATACATGGGGCTGCCCGGCCCCTGGCTTGGAGAGATGCTTATCTCAAGACGGGGCGAACGTGAGGCGGGGTTGCATGAGGTGCAGGCGGGAGTAGAGTCATTGTCTAGACTGGGCGGGGTTGGCTAGCAGGGGTATGCAGGACCAGAGCAAGAATAACATGTTATACTGTGCAGCAGGGCAGCTACACCCCAGTCAAAGGACTTATACGGGCTAACAACGCATGGGTTTAAGCTTAAGGCTTTGGCCGCCTTCTTTCTAGCTTGCATCTTGCTTTTGGGCTGAGAGCAGGACGAGGGGAAGAAGACGAAATCCAAGACATGCAGGCTGCTGTTGATAGGTGGGAGGAGGAGTCATTAAATGGATGGGCTAGTTAGGAAGACCCGGACAGGCTGGCCTGGTAGAAGTGGGATAGGCCCGAGATTAGTATAAGAAGACTCGCCGTCCGGCCTTGACTAGGGAGGTGAATGTGCTATTTTTCCTACTACTCAAAGCATACACCCGACGTTGACAAGCACCATATATCTAGTTTGCTCTTTCGCACTTATACTTTTTCTTTTTACGTTTTGCACTTGGCCTCCGCATCTACTCCCATCTGTTGGCCTGTTTGCTTCTTTTCTTACATTTCGCTGTATCTAGTTTGCACGCCCTACGATACGAGTTAAGCAGCCAACCTGGGTCTTTTACAAGATCTTTTGTCATCAGCTCTTTCATGTCCTCCTGGGAATAGCTGAAATCACACAACACGGCGGATACAAAGATACTACTTGCTGCCTTCGCCTACCAGCTACAGAGTAGAACAGACAAGCTCGTATACTTGTTTAGTCCTCTTTTCCCATTTCTACTTTTTGTACCCTCGTTCTCTGCTTCTAGGTCTTGACTGACTCTAGAAGCTTTGAACAATTTCCTCTTTTACAGTGTCTCGCTCACCGCGTCCCCGTCGATTCTCCAGCATCATGGCTATATTCAAGCGCTCTCCACGGTCACATGATCAGGCTCGCGTAGGCAAGTCCGTCAAGCCCAAGAGAAGCGTCTTTGGCCTTGGTATATCGCGGAATCCCGACCCAGGGGGAAGCCACGGAAAGCAGGCGCCGTCTTCAAAGGCGCTTTTGAGGTTTCCGAGCAAGAAGGCACTGCCAAAGGCACCGCCGAAAGTACCCCCAAAAACAGCAAAGCCCTCTGCTGCACCGCCTCGCAACATCTCCACTGGCCGCAGCCACCGACGCCTGTCTGACGAGATGGAGCTGCCGCTGCCCTCACCATCGCCTATCGTTACCATTGTGGTGGGTCCAGAAGGGCGTGTGTTTGCCGCGCACGAAGACGTCCTCTGCCAGTCGCCCTTCTTCGCCACAGCCTGCCGCAGCGGGCTTCTAGAGTCTGTCAACAAGCGGATTGCGCTGCCCGACGAGGAGCCCGAAATCTTCTCAGCGGTGCTAGAGTACCTGTACAAGAAGGACTACTACCCCCGGCTGATTCGCAACAAGGTCAGTGATTCATGGGAGCTAGAAGACTCGGACATGTCTGAGGCTACACAAAACACAACCCCGTATGCGTGCCCGACGCCTCGAGGGGCTGCGTCTTGCGAGCTACGCCGAAACAGCAAGCAGTCCAAGAGACAGTCTACCTCGTCGACGGCGTCGTCGGTCGAGGCTACGATCCGGCTGTCTAGCTATGCCCAGCCGCTACTGCGCGATACTGCCATCTACTGCTCGGCGGATATGTACGGGCTTGAGGGGCTCAAGAAGCTGGCCCTACGCAAGCAGGGCCTGCAGTCGGGGATCGATGTTGCCACGACCCTGCGCTCGGCGCAGTATGCGTACACTAAGACGGCAGAGACCGACTCACGGCTGCGCGCGCACTATCTTGCGCTGATCATCCATTGCCGCGACACGTTTAAGCGCAGTGGCACAATGCAGGCTGACATGGAGGCGGGGGGGAGCAAGTTGTACTTTGACCTGTTCGTGGCTCTGTGCAACCACATTGACGACCTGATGGAGGTGGCGAGGATGAAGGGCTCTCCAGGGCTGAAGGGGGGGTGAAAAGGGGGAGGGGGGGGGCGAGAGAACAGGCAAGGAAAATTGAAAAAAAAAAAAGAAAAAAAACCCCGGAGAAAAACAGGGAGAAACAAGGAAAAAAATGAGGAAAAAATGACAAGAAACAACAAAAACACAAGATACCACATCCAGATAGCTAGCACCACCAAATTGCATCTTGATTTTTCAACCCAAGTCTCTGCTGAAAAAAGAACAAGAAGCTGGGTGCACATACGGAGAATTGAACCAGACGCCTCCAGCTAGCACGTCACGTGCCACCCTTCTTTGATTGGCCCGGGAAAAAAAGAAGCTGCGAAAGTCCCAGCCAGGCTCCAGTTGACTAAATCGAACTTCAAACGTTGAGGAGGAAGGGGCACGGGATAAAGAAGGGAAGGAGCAAGACGTCAACTGATTGGGCTATTGGGGAGGTTTGTGAGGCAAATAGGAAAGTGGGCTCTTATCTTCCCCGCTAGACTGGAACAACAAAAATTTTTAAATCTTTTTTTTTTAGTATTTTTTTAATTTTTCTTCTCCTCCAAATCATATGATCGTCAGTTTTCTATCTTGCCCTCTTGTAATCGTCCCCAGGGCTTTCGTCTTCCCTGGCTTAATTAACGGCTCACAGTGACTTCTAGCAGCTCTTTCGTCTTGTCTCTGCTCTCTTGGCTCTTGTTGCTTTTGCGCAAACTACCTGCCTACCTTGCAAATTTTCTGCGGATTTTCTATTATTAAAAATACTTTTTTCCTTTTTTGCTCTGGCAACGACGTTCAAGCTTTCACGAGGGTTTCTATTTTTTTTCTCTCTTCTCTTCTTTTTCCTGACTTTATATACATATTTTTTTTTAACTGTCTCGCTGTCTTTCTTCTCCCCCCCCCCCCTTGTCTTGCCTCCCCTCCATGTCGTCATTCTTAACGCCCATGAAACGGGCTCCCATGCCCGGCGGTGCGGCCCAGCCCATCCGCCCCCGTGCTATCCAACGCCCCAATCTTGTCAGAGCCATGCGTGAAAACGACGAGCGGCGATATGCCTTGACCTCTGCCGCCGCTGCTGCCGCCGCCTCCAGCGCCGTCAAGCCCTCTATCTCCACATCTGGACGCACACAATGTCCCAACAAGAGCTGTCCCAAGCCCGATGTCGTCGAAGGCATCTGTCGCTCCTGCGGTCGTGTCGTTGATGACAGCAACATCGTGTCCGAGGTGCAGTTTGGAGAGACTTCCTCTGGTGCCGCCATGGTCCAGGGTAGCTTCATAGGCCCCGACCAGGGCGGTGTACGAAGTCTAGGCCCCAACTTTCGCCGTGTTGGAGGCTCATCCGAGGACCGTGAAAAGACCATCCGTGATGCCAAGATGTTCATTGCCGGTTTTGCGCATCAGCTGGAGCTGAGCGAGTCGCTGGTCAATTCTGCAGTGCAGGCCTTCAAGCTGGCCAGCAACGCAAACTTCATCCAGGGCCGCTCTCTAGCTGGCGTGGCGGCCGTCTGTCTCTACGTTGCCTGCCGCAACGAGCCTCCCTGTAAAATCATGCTGCTAGATCTGGCCGATCTCGTGCAAATCAACGTTTTCAAGCTAGGCCGCACCTTCAAGGCCTTCAACAAAGCCATCCCCATCTGCAATGGCGGCTTCGACCCCGTCTACCCCGAGGACCTCATCTACCGCTTTGCCACCAAACTAGAATTCGGTACCACGACGTCCAAAGTGGCCGAGGATGCTGTGCGCCTTGTGCGCCGCATGAGCAGAGACTGGATGGTCATGGGCCGGCGGCCGTCTGGTATCTGCGGCGCTTGTCTCCTTATGGCTGCTCGCATGAACAACTTCCGCCGCACTGTTCGCGAGGTTGTCTACATTGTCAAGGTCACCAATCACACCATCCAGAACCGCCTCGAGGAATTCAAAGTCACCGAGTCAAGTAATATGACGGTCGAAGACTTCTTGTCGCAGGATCTTCTCGAGTCATCGCATGACCCGCCCTCTTTTTACAAGAATGGAGCCGAGTATCAAGCAAAGCTCAAGGAGAAGAGCAAGAAGCGCAAGCGACGCATCACCGACGAGCTTGGCCCCGAGCAGCAAGTCCTGCCCGCCCCTGCCCTTCCCCCTTCCCCTCCTACTCCCAGTGCTACTATCTCATCTAGCAGTAATACCCCCTCTTTGACAACAACAACAGCTGCCACTGCCGCCGCCCCTGCTAGCTTCCCTATCGATCCAGCCATGATGCCCAGCCCTACGCCTCCTGAGCCTGCAGAACAGCCACCCCGCCTCGATGCAGATGGCTTTGCTGTGCCCCAAATACCGACGGCCAATGGCGACATTAATGCTATGGCTTTAGCCGACCCCGAGGGCGAGGCTGCCCTGTCAGACCTTGCCCGCAACTTTGGCGACCAGCCCGCCAGGCAGACAGCTGATGGGTCTACGGAGCAGGACGATGACAACGACGACGGAGAGGGCGAAGATGAGAAGGCCCCTTCTGGAGACGTCGGTCTCGGCTTGACCAAGGATGGAAAGCCCCGCAAACGCGCGCCCAAGTCAGAGGGCCCGAAGATACCTCTTGACCCCGAGTGGGAAGCCGACGAGCTGGATCTTGAGGCCCAAATCTCCGAGATCTTCAACGATCCTCACACTACTGAGCACGCCAAAGCTTTTGAGACGGCGCAAAAGCGGGCCCAGCAACACTCCCAATGGGCTCTTGCCCAGGAGCCGAAAAAGGAAGTCTCCATGGCTGCTGAGGTTTGTGAGGACG
This sequence comes from Ceratocystis huliohia, assembly GCA_038382965.1. Taxonomy (NCBI): domain Eukaryota; kingdom Fungi; phylum Ascomycota; class Sordariomycetes; order Microascales; family Ceratocystidaceae; genus Ceratocystis; species Ceratocystis huliohia. The sequence continues at coordinate 32,112 of JAXCEX010000169.1, forward strand.
AGTTTGCCAACGACCCAGAAGTCACCTCCTGTCTATTGTCGGAGGAAGAGGTGCGCATCAAAGAGCTTCTCTGGTCGAACCACAACAAAGACTGGTTGCGCACCCAGCAGGAAAAGGTGTTCCGTCTCAAGCTAGCAGCCGACAAGCCTAAGCAGACACGCCGCCGCAAGAAGCGACCGCGCATGGGCGAGGGCCAGGCCGAGCCTGCTGACACACCTGCTGATGCAGCAGTCAGCGTCATGAAGGAGCGGGCTATATCCAAGCGCATCAACTACGATGCCATCCGCAGTTTGTTTGATATTGGCGAAGAGGACACGCAGACCGGTGCCTCGAGCACACGCCCAGCTACAAGCTACGCAGGCAGTGCGGCGGGAGAAGAGGAGGCAGATGAAGACGGGGCCGAGGATGGCTACGATGACATGGATGGCGACGGGCCGGGGAGCCCAGTAGGCTCGGACGGCTATGGCTACGGAGATGATGATGGAGACGACTATGGATATGACGAGGAGTGACGAGAGAGACACTGAATTTAGGTGTTAGATGAGAAGAAAATATTTTTGAAAGAAATAAAAGCATGTGTGCCAAGCATGGGCACCAGACCTATACAATGGCCCATCTATATACACTAGCTATGGATTTATGCAGAGATAGATAGTCGATGGTAGTCGTCTTCAAGACGCATTTGAGATATTATAGACACCAAAATCTAGACAGGGCAATCACTATGTAACCACGCAATGGACGACAAGTCATGTACAAAGGAGAAGAGAAACCGGAGATAGAATGGGATTTGCAGCCCAGGTACATTGCGGGCATTACCAAATAATAAGAACGACAAAAGAAAAAGGAGATGAAGGGAAAGAGGTCGAAGAGAGGGGGAGGGGGGAGGCATAGAAAGAAAGGAAGGAAACAGAAAAAGACGGACACATCGCTGTGCCATCAGCCCGCCCTGCTCCCGCTACCGCAGGATGCCCACGCGCGCTGATCGTGGCGGCAGCGGAATCAAGATGGGGCCGCCGCTACTTGAGCCGGGGCCTGAAGCGCGGATCCAGTCATCCCACTCCTTGGAGATCTCCATCAGCACAGACCCCATGACGGTGGCGCTGGCCATGAGACTATGGCTCTCACCCTCCAGCACGCGCACCTCGCATCGCCGCAGCGTCTTGCCCAACCAGCGGACATTGTCGACGGGCACACGCGTATCACGGCTGCCATGGTGAATGACAATGGGCCGCGTGATATCAACGTAGCGGAAGCCAATCGTGTGCCGCCGCTCGAGACATACCAGCAGGTCTACGGCAGGGTTGGCGCCAGTCGTGGCCAGCTGCCAAATCGCATAGGTCAGACGCTCGTCGTAGATCTTCTGGCGCTCCTTGTCGGACAGCGCGTCAAACGCCGCGTTCAGGATCTTGGTCTCAGGCGCCCGACTGCCGCTGGCACCCACGAGGCCGGGCTTGACTCGGTCCATGTTTTCGGTGGCTGTCATACTCGGGTACAAGTCACTGAGCGGCTTGGAACCCTGCGGGAAGCCGATGTTTTCCTTGTCCTGGTTGGCGGTTAGGCTCGCCGAGCGGTGCTGGCTGCTAGTCTTTCTCTTGCGACGAGGCGTTTTGGGCAGAGAGCTAGTAATGGAACTGCTGGTGGCAGTCATGAAAGAGCTGTTGGCAGCCTTGAGGAATGGCGTAGGCAGCGCACGCAGGATGCGCTGCGAGGTCGGAATGGCGTTGGTGGGCGGGAGCGCTTGGGAGTTGCCAAACACGTTCATTTGCGAGGGGGGGATCCAAGGCGCCAGCAGGTGGATGCGGCCGCAGATGTGCTGCGGCATGCGCAAGGCTGTCGCGAGTGCATAAATGGCACCAGTCGAGTGTGCCAGGATGGAAAAATTGCTGATCTTGAGGGCTTGGCATATGGCGTAGACGTCGTCTACAACAGGTTGTTAGTTATCAAACAATTTAGGGATGCTGCGTTTGAGGCGGAGGGGGGGCAAACTTACCAGGCCAACTCAGTGGCGTTGTAGTTCCATCGCTATATGGCTCGCTGTCGCCGACTCCCGGGCGATCGGGCGTGATCAGTCGTAGCTTCAACGTCAGCGCCAGCTCGTCGTAGAAGGCCGTGACGTAGCGCGTAAGGCCCATGCCCACACAGAAAAAGACGGCACAGCCCTCGGAGTCGCCAACCTCAGAGAACGAGATCACCCGCCCAGTCTGCGGATGTCGGATCTTCTGCGATAGCCGGGGCGAGCACAGATACGACTCTACGGCATCATCGATAGAGTCTGCGCTCTGGGGGCGTTCGTAGCCAGTCGAGAAGCGCGAGGGCTCGGGCAGTGGACCTTGTGATGACAGCCGTTTCTTCTCGGCCTTGTCGGGCTTAGGGCTAGAGCTGCCACCGCCGGACAGACGCTTCAGCCGGGAGCTACTACGTTTAAGCTTTACGCCATCGAAGGCGTCGGAAGAGTAGCGGCCTGAACGTCTTTTGCTAGTGCGGTCTGAGCTATCATCGCGTCTGCGGCCCTGGGCAACGGCCGGCGAAGGCGCGCCGCCCTCCTCGTCGTCTAGGTCATCCGCAGTGATGCCACCAAGCCCGTTGCGTGGCGGCCTATAGCTGTCAGACACATGGCGGTTAACGGGGGTGTGCGAGCGGCTAGCTAGGGGCCCCATGGGAGGCGACTGGCCAGCAGCGTAGTAGTTGTCGGGTGTTTGCCTGCGGGATATCCCGGCATCCAAGGAGCTTACACCACGGCGATGCCGCCGTTCCAGCGGCACGTCGGATCTGTGTCTTGCGGGCTCGCTATGCTCGGGGATCACGTCCTCATCGTGCGCAGGGCCGCTGCTGCTGTCACGCTTGCTGGACCGCGAGTTGCGAGCCGAGGATCTGCGAACGCCGGCCGAGCCGGTCTTGCGCAACGACGAGTCGCGTACGGGTATCTGGTGCGGGCTGACACCGTCAATACCTGGCGAAAGGCGGTGGCTTCCGGGCATTGTGATATTGGCAGTGATGTTAGCAGTATGCTCGGGCGCTGTTGACAACGCAGGGATGTCGGTGTGTTCCTCGGTAATGGGGATTTCGGCTAGCAGTGCTGTTGACCGCAGCGTGGGACTATTAGGGTCGACGCTTCCGCCGGATGTGCCGAGGCTCGCTCTCTTTTTTTCGTACTCCTTTTCACGCAGCTGTTCCTTGGAGCTCATGTACATGAGCCCTTTTTGATTGCGGCCCTGCTTCCGGCCCCAGCTATCGCTTGACCGTGATCTGCGCAGCTCGATACTAGCAGCTGCTGCTGCGCTACAGTCTATGGAGATGTTGCCGATGCTTTGGTTGCCGTCGTCTCTGGAGCACGACGAGCTTTTGGAAGACGGGCGGGAGTTGGGGCGCAGCAGCGCCTTCAGGCCGCCCGACGAGTCGCGGTGGACAAGACCGCGTGGCGCGGTCAGGGAGGAGTAGCCCGAGGGAGGCTTGGACGTCTTGATGACTGGAGGGGCAGCAGCGAGATCAGGAGGAGAGGTTTTGTCGGCACGCAGGTTCTCGAGAGAAGGCTGGTGAAAGGCGCCGTAGTCGACGCCAAAGCTCCCGCCGTCACGGTAGGGCGCAGGGGCGACCAGGGGTGCTGACAGCGATGCAATGGGAATTGCAGGCGGTGGCGGTGGTCTCAGCGTGTGCGAGGGAATGTCCAGGCTGGCTGAGGACGGTTTCTGAATGACAGCAAAGCTAGAAATAAGGCTATTGAGGACCTCGGGGCTGGCAGGTGGCACCGGGGCGTGGTGCTGGTGCTGGTGCTGGTGTTGGTGTTGGTGCATGCGCTGGCGTTGGTGCTGGTGTTGATCCTGGCCTGTGTCTTGGTCTTGGTCGTTCTGCTGCGAGTGCGATGGCTGGTGCTGTCTTTGCGGAGTCTGGCAGCCGTAAGGATGTGAAGGCGAAGTTTGAATGCGGCCAAGCGCTTTCTGGAGCGATTTTTGGCGCGAGTGCTGGCGAGTCTGTTTGGGAATAGGGGGCAGGGCGGGAATGGTATAGTCCATCATTGAACAATGAAACAAGGAGACCGCCAGTGCAGACTCGAAAGCTGGGAAGGAAGATAAGGATGGACGGTGAGTATTACTTGGAAGCGAGAGGAGGAGAGGAGGAGAGGAGGAAAGAGAAAAAGAAAAAAGAAAGGGAGGAAAAAGGAATCAGAGAGGGAGACGCAAAGAAAGAAGGAAAGAAAGCAGGAGAGAAAGAAAACAACGACAGCTACGAGCAGCACAGGAAGCAAAAGCAGACAAAGCAACAACAGCTGCCCGCGAGGAGGAAATTTCACTCCAGCCAGGAAAGATTTAAGGAAGCAGGCTCATTAATAACCGTAATCTCCTACAGTCACTTCACCCAGAACAGAGTGGATTTGATCGAGGGTCGGCAAAGGCACAGCAAATGAGAGAATGCAACCGTAGGAAGGACAGTGGCCAGGCGGAGCTGGGAAATCACCAATCCAATCACCAGCGTGGCGGCCAAGGTTGCTGCTGTCGAGAGACAGAGACAGAGGGTATAAGAGGCAAAGCGGGCTATTCATACCTTGGGCGGGAGATGAAGAGGCAGGGGCAGGCGTGGCTTCTGGTGGCCACTGCTAGCTGCTATCCGTCGGCCTAGTTCAGGCTTGCAGCTTTCTCTTGCTGATGGAGCAAGCCAAGAAAGGCCAAGGGCTTAAAGACTCGCAGTTGTGTTGTGTTGTATGCTCGTGAGAGAGTGAGAGGCCGCTAGAACTACTAGTACGTGCACTACGAACTGCGGCCACTGCCCCTACTACTGCTGCCCCTGCCCCTACTGCCGCTACTGCCGCTACTGTCCCTACTGCCTCTACTGCCCCTACCACCCCTGCCACTCCTAGGCTCTCTCTTCCTGTGTTCTTGTAGGATGGGGATTTGGATTTGGATTTGCACGCACAAGTCAGTCGTCTGATAGCCCAATGCCTGCTGGTCCCAAGGATTTAGCTCAGCCAGCAAGCTGGCTGTCTAGCATGCAGAATAACAGGATGCGGCTGTTTGACTAAAGAATGCTATTAATACTAGCGCAAAGGCTCATCAACAGTACGAGGACCAAAAGCAGGCTTCTTGCTGCTGCTGCTGCTGCTGCCGCCGCCTCTGTATAATAGTCCCTGCATGCAAAGAGCAGCAGCGCTCGTCTACCAAACCCCCCCCCCCCCCCAGGCACAGCGATTCTAAGAGAATAAGGGGATGGGATTGCAGCTAATGCAGGCATACACAGGTTGCTAGAGACAATGCATGGAGGCTGCAGATGGACAATATTAGATTGCCACCCCAGGCCCAGGTTAGCACAACACTATTGGCCAAGTCAGAAGTTTATTTCCGAGTAAGTGGAGGGGGGAAGGGGGGGGCCTACACTGTAGGATGGAGGATGCAGGGGATGAAGGGGACAGGACGGATGAGGAATAGCACGAAGCCAAGCAGAAAACAGAAAACGATAAAAGGCAAACCAGCGGTCAACTGCCAAGACAAGAGGCAGAAGCCCGACGCGAGATCAGGACGCGAGACTAGGAAGCACCACGGAAGCCCAAAAAAATCGCGCCTAGTGCGGCGCGGGCGAGAGCGAGAGTACCAGGCTGGCGGCACTTTCACTCCCCTCCGATCTCATCTCTCATGTGCCTCGACCCTGGCGCATACCGGCAGGTATAATAGGTTGCATTGTCCAACAGAGACAAAACACAACTCTACATTGCACTGCGCTGCACTGCACACGTTGCACAAGACACGCTCCAGGGGCAATGCATATTCACGTACACGCCCTGCATAACAGATGCCTAATTAACACGGCATTCTTGTTGAATCTTGAATTGTACATCATATGCTTGCACATGTCCCCTGGCATCTCCGTTCTCCCTCCATATGCATGCACTCAACGGCCTGCCTGCAAACAACTTCTGTCCCTATCGCCCAATCTCCCAATCTCTCGTATCAGTATTCAGATTAATGGAACCCTATGAAACACATCCGGTCTCCAGGCCTTGTTCCAGCAGACTATGCCCCTCTCTCGCTTCCCTCCCACGCAGTCAAAGCTCCGCAGCGCAGCGTTCCAAGCTTCTAGAATGCCACCATGCGTGGTTTCTAGACTCCCTTGGTGGCCCGCGCGAATGCCCACCAAGTGTAAAGAATACCATCAATTATGCACCCCCCTAGGAACTAGTATATGTTCTATTCAGTGAAGCAAGAAGGCCACTCAACAGATGATATCCTTGGGGACCACGTGCTTTGTTTGATGATGTAATTCCCCCTACACTCACTCGCCCACTATTACACTACACACAAACTCGCCCACCCTCATGCGCCCACACTGCTCACACGGTGGCATCTTCCCACGAACCTCGGGCACGTCTGCCCACCACAATCTGTTTGTTTTACGTAGGCACGGGCTTGCTTTCTTGCATTTTGTTTTCATTATTGGAGAGGGTTAGACGTCCGTCCAGGGTTAGTGCCAAAAACATCGTGTAAGTTCTTGGCCCAGTGTCTGTCCCCTGCATCTACTGGTGCCAATATCTAGCTTTGGTATCCCTCCCTTATCTTTTACGCCCAGCCCATTTTAGCTTGGAACCACTTCATGGTCTCCAGGCCCGTCTGGACCCTTAGCCCAATGCGGGCATCGAGCACAAACGCTTCCCAGTTCGCCACCTTGTCCAGGTGTGACTGGCACAGTTTTGCCTTTTCACGGCACGAGCTGTGGCTGTTTAAATTATTTGGTGCCGTGCTGTTAGCTTTAGGCGTGGCTGTAGAGACACCTGGGCTGTTTGTACCGCTAATATCGGTGTTTGAGGACGCAGCCGTGCTCGAAGCGTCCTGGGCAGGGGGAGATGCCGACGTTGATCGCGATGCTGGGGAGGATGGTGACGCAGAAATCGCGGTTTCGCTCATGTCTGCCGCTTGAGGGCAGGCCTCGTTCCAATAGCACACGGCCGTTTCGTAGTGCGCAGTTGGGAGGATCCAGTCGTCCCGGTTGGGGCCTTTGAAGGCGGACCTACAAGACGAACGTTAGTATCAGCCCACATCTCACCGTGAATCCTTGTTCCAATATAGCTTACTTGTCGTGGCATAGTACGTCTCTCTCTAGAATTTGACATGCCTCAGAGACACGGCCAAGAGTCCTTAGCAGCGCGGCTTCACAGACAAGCTTGCTTGCGCTCTCATCAATGACCTGCTTGATGGACTCAACGGCCTTGGCAGGAGCGGTCAGCCGGTCCCAGCTTAAGAGATCCAGAGCTTTTTTCGTCTCAGCGGCATTCATACGTCTATGACCGTTGCTCAGCAGGATAACTTCGCTTGCCGGGCTTGTGCCGATTGCGTCGATAAGATCAATATTCAAGGTCTTGGCTCGCTCTTCCCACTTGGCTATCTTGTGGGTAGCGTACTGCTCGAACGGCAGCTGTTTAGCCATAAACTTTTTGCGGCCTGACGTCTCGGAAATCTTGGCCAGGAACTCGCTAGCAGCCTTTTTCTTCTCCTTGGCCTTCTCGGTGTCCCCAGCAGCAAGAGCATTGCGGTAAAGTTCGACTTCGGCAGAGCCCATGAAGAAGTAATAGGTGGCGTGACTCCAATCGTTAAGATCTAGTCCCTGTGAAAAGACCTCGACTGCGAGAGGCCAGTCCTGTATGAACAGCGCATTGAGACCCAGCTCAAAGTTTATCAGCGCAGAAACTTGCTTCATTTTCGGGGGAGGGGCATCGCTGCGGCGCAAGGCGGCAATAGCGCCCTCGAGGTTCCGGGATGTTGAGCACAGCCGCGATTCTTCAAGTCGCCAGAGGCCAGAAGATGGATACCGCTTTTGTATTTGGGCTAGCAGAGCCTCGCATTTAGCCCGGGGATAGCCAATGGCGTCGGCACTGTCGTTCCAGTGCTCGAGCGTTGGCAAAATATCGCTAAAGCCAAGCAGGCCATGATAATAGTTGAGCAGGATCAGAGCCGCCACTGCGCCATGGACGTTGGAGTACTCGGTGCTTTCCCAGAGTAGCCGGATGCCTCGTTCGCGGTCGCCCTTGAGACCAATCATAGAAAGAAGGCGGGAGAAAGAGGGAGGTATCATGGAGAACATGAACAGGAGAATGCCGAAGCACATGTTGGTTCCGCTATGAATAAAGACATCGCGGGGATTGTTGAACAGGCTGTCTTGGCCCGGACCTAAGTTGCCATTCTTTTCTGCGTTCAAGGCAGACGTTTCAATCTTCATAAGAGCTTCTAGAGTAAAATATGCCTTCCTCAGCCTGTAGAAGCTCCTCAGGGCTTCAGTAATGCTTTCGTGTAGAACGCCGACCACGGCCCCCATCAACTGGGCTTCGGCAAGAACCAACTGGTACTCGGTTCCCGGCGGATAGAAGCCACACATTTCAACCGTGAATTCCCTCTCGGCACGCTTCTGATCGGCACTTGCACGAGTCTCGCAGGCGTTGAGCTGGGCAGACGCCGACGTCATAATCTCCTTTTCAAAGCCCAAGATGGCCCTCATAAAACTAATGACAGCAAGGGATAGCGCATGATAGCACGAGTCCGTAGTTTTTTGAAGGAGAGCCTCGGCGCCGTCCATGTCGTCGTCCATGATGAGTTCTGTAGCCTTGAAGGCAGCCTCAATGTCGGCCATTTCCTGGCGCATGAGATCCTCCGGCGACATTTTAGGCTCGCCAGACGAGCTGGACTCAGCGGAACGGAACCAGACAGATAGCCTATTCATTGTAGAGGCCAGCCAAAGATGAGGAAAAAAAAGGGGAGGTGTAAATGGAGAATGAAGAGGTGCTGTGGGATTGCGAGGCTTGTACCCTTACAAGATAAGGGGAGCATAAATAAATATAGAAAAAGCGCTTCTAAGAGGGAAACAAGACAAATAAAACAGGAAAGAGCAAGTCTCGAGTCCGGTCGATCTTACAACACGCCAAAGCAACTACCTTCTTTCTTCGCGCTTCTTTCCTTGCATTGCAACTTCCTTCTAGACAGTATATGTACTTTTGTACCTTGTCTTGTATTATGTATCAGGACGTATACCTTACCGTTGATTAGGCGCAGTGCACAACAGCCATGGCACTACAAGCGCTCTACCTAACCCGGCTGCCTTCCTGCTCGGTTAGAGAATTTATCTCTTAATGGTGGCTTTGCGTGCAGCCTTGACTCGGAGAGCGTTAGAGAAGGGGCTGATGTTCTACGTCAGCAATTCATAGGGGCAGCCCCCGAATCAGATACAAAAGAGATGCAACTGGCCCAAGATAGTTATGTACACTGGGTGAATAATCTCGCAGGAGGCGTAGCGCTTGTTGATAGTGTAGCTAGTGTGCTAAGCCCCCCTCTGCTCACCCTAAAGTCGAAATCAAAGCCGCTTTGTTGTTGTCTAGCAAATAACCCTAGAAATAAACAAACATCCCTTGTCATTGTGTAAGCATACTTCTGACCCACTTTCTTTGTCATCAGCCTTTTCGCCAGGCTGAAATGGAGCTTCGTCGTAAGTACAGAGCTTCGTCAACCCGAGAGCAATAAGTCAAGACGCTTACCAGACCAGCCAACAGTCCAAGCGATTTCATCCCGATCGTCCGCCACACAGACACAAGCTAGAAACTCCCTACTAAACAGCAGCCTGAAAACATAGCTTTGTTGACCGAGCCCCGCCGACGAATTTGCTGCACACCTTTCTCTTTGCTGGCCCTTCCAATCTGCATACTCAGACATACCCTCTTCAGAGCTACCACGAATCCCAAACACAATGGCTACTGCTGGAGATTCCAAGATCGCGGCTGCTGAAAAGCCTGCGGAAGCTGTCGAGGCCCCCGTCAAGGCTACTGTAGTCGGCGAAGACGACGAATTTGAGGACTTCCCCGCAGACGGTGAGTTGTCTACTATTGCTGCGGTCTAGGAACTGGCGTGGGTGCGAGTGGTTACACGTGAAATGACAGCTGCTAACTGCACGGCTGTGCATGGTGTAGATTGGCCGCAGGAGGAGTCCGAAGCTGCGGGTGGTAGCACTGCGACGCAACATCTGTGGGAGGAAAGCTGGGACGATGATGACACCAGCGATGACTTCTCTGTCCAGCTCAAGTATGGTTTGCCCATCCCGGAAAGAAGTCTCAAAGGACAAAAGCTACGCAGGGAAACCGAGTTACTAACTAGCATTTCTACAGGGAGGAACTGAAAAAAGTAGAGGCTGCGAAGAAGAGATGAGCGGCTTTGCCTGGTGGACTACGGACACGACAACCACACGACAGATACGCACGTAACACCCATCGCAGCAGGACGAACCACGCAATAACATGCACATAACCATGGAACCTGCGCCTAAACACATGCATACATCCATCTTATCTACACATATGTTCTTTAATAACCACACGCGGGAATGCCATGACAGCTAGCGCTGCTTGGGCATCCACTACTAGCAGCTGGCTAGATCGGCGGCTTGTCGCGGCCGTGAACAGGCATGTTGTGTTGGCTTGTCACCTTGTTTTCCGTTTAGCTATGAATGATAATGCCTTGCAAAATCGGCTCAGGTGACTCTCCGTTTTGTATTACATCCACACGTACACGCACACAGGCACATGCATATAAATAGCTTCCATTGTTGCGCTTTTAATTCCGCCTTTTTTTTTTCTTTCATTAATGTAGTAGCTACTATAGTTTGCGATGGAGATCCAGCTTATTTGGTAGACAGAGCAACAACACCGGGCAGAGCCTTGCCCTCCAGCAGCTCTAGGGAAGCACCACCGCCGGTAGAGACGTGGCTCAGCTTACTCTCAACACCGTATTTGGCAGCAACAGTAGCAGTGTCACCACCACCAATGATAACAATCTTGCCAGCCTCGCAAGCAGCAACGGCAGAGTCGAGGGTAGACTTGGTGCCACTGGCAAACTTCTCCATCTCAAAGACACCGCAGGGGCCGTTCCAGAGGATGGTAGAGGACTCGTCAATGGTCTTCTTGAACAGCTTGACGGACTCGGGACCACAGTCCAGACCCATCCAGTTGTCGGGGATACCCTCGGCGTCAGTGGCGCTGCCAGTGTTGGCAGTGGGCGAGAAGTCGTCGGCAGTGATAAAGTCAACAGGGAGAACAACCTTGACGTTGTTCTTCTTGGCCTTCTCCATCAGGCTAGCGACGTTCTTGGAGCCGGCCTCGTCAAATAGAGAGGTACCGATGGGCATGTTGTTCAGAGCCTTCTTGAAGGTGAAGGCCATGCCACCGCAGACAATCAGGGTGTTGACCTTGTCCAGCAGGTTGTCAATGAGCTGGATTTTGTCCGAAACCTTGGCACCACCCAGGATGGCCAGGAAGGGGCGCTGGGGGTTCTCAAGCGCCTTAGCAAAGTAGTCCAGCTCCTTCTTCATGAGGAAGCCGGCAGCCTTCTGGGGCAGGTCGACGCCAACCATGGAGGAATGGGCACGGTGAGCAGTGCCGAAGGCATCGTCTGGTGGAGGGAAGGAGAGGTTAGATTAGATGTAGGTTGTAGAAGGGGTTTGCATAAGCAGGGGATAAGCGGGAGGAAAGAAACCGCGTGATTCTTTATTTCTGCGCTAGTAGTGGTTTCAGGGTAGTAGTAGTAGTAGTACTTACTGACGAAGATGTCACCCAGGGCAGTCAGACCCTTGCGGAACTCGGCGACCTTGGCGGGATCGGCCTTGGTCTTGTTGCCATCCTTGTCCTTGGCAGAGCCCTCCTCCTCAATGTAGAAGCGGAGGTTCTCCAGCAAGACAACCTCGCCGTTGTCGGCCTTGTTGACCAGGGCCTCAACCTCGGGACCAACCGAGGCAGGGGCAAGGGTGACCGACTTGCCGAGCAGAGCCTCGAGCTCGGGGACAACGGGCTTCAAGCTGTACTTCTCGTTGACCTGGCCGTTGGGGCGGCCCAGGTGAGACATGAGGACAACAGCCTTGGCGCCGTTGTCAATGGCATACTTGATAGTGGGGACGGCGCCGGCAATACGCTGGTTGTTGGTGATCTTCTTGTTGGAGTCGAGGGGGACGTTGAAATCGACCTGCAGAAGAGTGGTGTTGTTGGTAGGTTAGCTGCTGTGGGCCTTGCCTGCATGCATCGTTTAGAGGAGGAAGACTGGAATGTATAAGCGCAGCAGGAGGAAGCTTCCGGCCAGGGGTGGGGGTAGAGAGGCAAAAGAAGGGAATCGAAGCAGCGAGAAGCCGGCTTTTGCTGGGCAGCTCGAGGCGGGGGAGGAAGAGAGAGGGAAAAGGTACTTACACGGATGAGGACGCGCTTGCCCTTGAGGTCAACATCGGTGATCGAAAGCTTGGAAGACAGAGACATCTTGAATGGCGTATGTGGTGTATGGGAAGGTAATGTTTGATCTGTGGATGAGGAAAGGAAAGAAAAAAAGAAGAGAGAAAATAAGAGGGAAAAAAGAACCAGAAATCCTCAGATAATAACCGGCGATTATACAGAGGAGGGAGGGGTGGGAGAGGAAGGAGCGCACCTTACGATTTCGGTGGTGGGGTTGGCGGTTCCACTTAAGTGGGCAACTGCCTTGGCTGACACAAGATGAATGTATGAGGCACATCTTCAGTTCCATGCACGCACATTGCATAGAATGGCACGCCCATATCTCTGAGCATCGCAGCTGTCAAGCCATAGTTGCCATTCACATGGACACATGCGCTATCTCTCGCACTGGTTTTAGGTGGCGTGATGGTTGGCTGACGATCCTCCTATGCAGGCGAAGCATAACCATCACTGCGGGCTTTTAATCTCTCTACAATCAGGGCGGGCAGAGCCCGTACAATGAGGTGCTGTATAGCATACAACTACACATGATAACAGCCAGTAACAGCGCACCTTGCTGCACACACAAAGAGCTCGGACGACAAGACCGGAAGCCAAGCAGTCCACCCATTCATCCAGGGCAAGCTGAGGGCATCGGCCAATGAAAGCTGCAGAAAACTCGACACAAAGAAAAGCACTCGGAGCAGTAGTGGGGGTGAGCCAGTCTGTTCTAGGAGTGGCCGCCTAGGGTTACTAGGGTTGGCCCACGCTTTGGACAACTGAGGCAATCCGAAGCGCCGCTTTTCGCAGAGAGAAAATTTAGGAGTGGATGCGCTCCTATGACGCTCCTATCATGTTACGGCCGAGGCCATGCCATGCTTCATGGCGTTGCAAAAGATGCAGAAATCCTGGTTGATGTAAGAGATACTGTTTGTATTATTCCCCTCTATATATAATAAGGCCATCACTAGTATGCCTTGATTTGCCGGCTCTGGCCTGACTGATATCGGCCCGGTCCCTGTTTGACCAGCCGGCAATACACGTAGCAGTAGTTGTGATGTAGGCAGTTAAAGAGGCGGGCGCCGCCTTGCAAGCAAAGGAGCCGATGTTGTGGTGTGCCTTTACTGTAGAGAAATAGTAGACGGTAAATGAGACACAATCTCGACGTCTTCTGCTGCTGAATTGGTTAGAGAGAGATAAGCTGTCCATGCAATCCCAACAGTGGATACAAAGGGCTAGAGAGGAAGGGAAAAGAGAAAAAGAGAAAAGTTAGTAGGAAGAAAAAAAGCGAGTTGGTGGAGACGGCTGGGTTTAGACGAAGCATGCATGCATACGCACACGAACTTAGAACTTACAAGTTGGAAGTGAACCGGCATGAAGCGGAAGTTGATGATCTGCACAGCCGGCCAGACAAGCCAGTTGGTTTTGAGGGTTGGCAGATACATGTCCTGCAGCTTTTTCTTCACGGCTGCCTTCCTGCCGCCTTCAGCCAGCGTCATGGCCGTAAAGAACGCAGCAACACCTGCCAGGGAGGGGGAGCCGGCTAGTTAGTACGTTTGTCGACTTGCAATTCTTGGGGCATGTGCGTGGGATACTTACCAAAGGGTGCAAAGACCAGCTGGTCGCACGCCATTCTCTTCAGTGCCGGTCCCATGGCTGCCGTCTTTGTTATCGGGAAAGCCTTTCCCAACAGCTTAAACCAGCCAAACTGCACAGGCGCCATGGCCATTCCATACCCGACGAAACGCAGCAGGCGCTCAGGATCAAACGGCTGTGCCGGCACTGGTGCCCGTGGCAAGACAGCCTGCTTCCAGGCCATCAGTGTCTTTTCGTCGAGCTCAATATCCACCTCGGACGCAATAGGAGCTGGCTCTCCGTGAGCCTTGACCCATTGCTTGTGCTTGTAATTGGCTTTAACGGCGGTAAGAGTCTGGGCTACAGTATCAGCGATGCCGCCAAGGAGGCCGTTAACAGCGACTGTGGTGAGCAAGGGGGCCTTTGCATATTGCTCATTAAACACGCCCACTGCGAACCTGACGAGTACCATGGCGGATATCCAGGGGATTAGGTAGTGAAGAGGCTGCGAAGAAGCTTTGTTAGATGATGACGGGCCGGGAAAGGTGAATAGGAAACAAAACAACTGGCTGATCTTGACAAGGCTGGGAGACCGCACGGGAGTGAGACATGAAGGGCGACAACTTAGCCTGTTGGCCTGCAGTAAGCTGGCATGTAAGCTAGACTGGATGCAGCTAAGCCGCCACTGGGGATAGCAGGCCTGTCGGCGGTTTTATTTTGCCATGTTCAAGGAGTAGAAGGCTGGGATTATGAGGGCTGATGTTTGGTTTTTTTTGAGCATTTTTTTTCTCTTGATTATGGTGTTCCTTTCCAGGGAAGTGGTGGAGATCTTTGCAAGAAGACATTCCCCCCTGTTGGCAACTACCCCATTCTTTCGTTTTCGCTTGGGTTCCACCACATTCGGTCTTGTGACGAAAATAGAAGGCGGAATAGGGTTCAAAGCGGGGCCGGGTTTCCGGGACAAGGGCCGGGGGAGGCTGGGCAGAAAACCATGGGAAAGCCATGTTTATGTTATGAAGCAGGAAAATACACTTACAAATACCCCCATGATGTTATATGCAAGCACATGGCGGGAAAATCGGCAATCGTAGTGTTCGGAAGCCATCGTGACGTATTCGGAAGCCATACACCGGCAGCAGCAGCGAAGGGCTTGCGAGTTGCGTAGTGGGCACACTTCCCCCTCGAGAGAGCTGCAGCGCGAAAAAGAAAACCGCAAGCTGTTGGTTGTTTTTGATTGCTGAGGCGTAGATGTAGGTGTATAGTATAGGTTATGGTGAAATAAGAAGTTGGCCTCTCTGGGGCAAAGGACAGCAGCGCAGCGCAAATGTTTTTGGAGTTGTCAAGGACAAAAACAAGCACCAGTCGGGCTTGCTATAAATACGAACAACCGGCTTTTCACTCACTTTTGCTAGCATAAGCAGTAGCCATTAATCGGAATTTACTTGGCCATGTTTGAAAGTAGCCACAGCATGCTAATAAAAGAACAGAGAACGGGCCCTTTTTTGGCTTGTCCTATATAAAGGCTAATATCCAGCGTTTTTCCGGATCAGGCCAGCCATGCGCAGTGGTTCACCACTGTCGATACTCACCATGGTGTAGTTGGTTATCACGTTCGACTGTAACTTGCAAGAATTGCCATCGAAAGGTCACCGATTCGATTTCGGTTGGTGAGAGCACATCTTTTTGTCGGTTTGTGCGATGCTGCATTGAAGAACCTGTTGATCAACGAAGAACGGCCGTAGCCAGTAGTCCGCAGGTTTGCTATAAGAATTGTTTTCTTTCTTTTTTTTTTACACTGCTCCTCCCTATACTACACACTACTACTGTCTTACGCCTGCTCAAATACTCGTGTCCAGTCAAACTTGCGCCACTTGCCCTTGAATCCATCCACGCGCCGGTCGTTTCTATGCCACCGGCCTTGCTTCTTCTGTATCTCAGGCGCTACATCCATCATACCCCCCAAAACCTCTCGGGCAAACAGGTCCCCGCGGGGCCATTTATCGGAATTTTCGATAACATGGCCCAGCCCGCCGTCAAGCGTGAACCACGCATGGAAATACGGTGCCTCCTTGGCGATCATCTTGCGAAAGGCCGAGCGACCAAGGCCCTCGCGTGCTGCCTTGCCCGTGTCAATAACCTTTTTGTGCTGTGACCACTCCTCGTCGGCCGAAAGGAAGGCCTCGCGAAAGTACGCTGGCACCATGGCGCCATCTTCGTACGGGATCGGCACCGCAACCATGGCAGCGTGGGGCCGGCGATGCGGAGCTGCTGCGTTTTCGTAAAAGACAACATCCCGGCCCTGGTCATGATACATGCGGGTGAGCGACTTCATAAAGTTGCGAATCTCCTCCCATTCATCGTCATCGCATTCCAGAAGGTTAGTATGGTGGATGCGCGGCACTATGACTGCTGCATCCTGCGCAATGGCCGGGTCAGGTGAAAGCGTAAGGTAGACGCGCGTTGCAAGAGCGACAACAGGAGCCACCGGAGGTGTCCCAGCGTCTTCGTGCTCGCAAAGATGGCAGTTATCTAGAATACGCTGCACCTTTTGGAACTCATGCACAGCTGTGTTTTTGAGGTTAATTTCGCTCTTGTGCACGCGCTGAGCTAGCTTGGCTGCGTTTTCATCCATGTAGTCGAGGTCGGCGTCAAACTTGGAGTCTTTTGCAATCCGCTCAGCCATTCTCATGGCCTCCCCACCCGTAGCGCCACGAGTGCGGCGCTCTTCACGGACCATGTCCTCTATCGACATGTCTGTATTTTCAACGACAGTGCCACGCTCCCGGCCTCGTTTTGTGTCAACGGCCTTGGTTTCGCCTCTGGTTCCAGCTAGGAGACGGCTTTCCATGGCGCCTAGAATCACGTCCTTCGGGGCCGCTGTAGCGTTGGGATTTGTAGCAAACGCTGCCGCAGCAGAGTTGTACTCTTCCTCTAGTTTGGCTGCATTGGGGGCCTTGCGCAGTTTTGCCTTCATCATCGCAGCGCGCATGCGGTTCAAGGTGGTCTGGTCGATGGAGGGAGATATGGTGGCACTTGGGGTAGAGGCACTCCCTTGTTCGTGGGGCATTCGGATGCCACTGCGGAGAGGGATATCTGGCTGATGTCGAGCGGCTGGGAGGTTAGATTTGGGGGCGCTCTTGATGCGCTCGGCGTACAGACTCCCATCTGGTCCATCTTTTACTTCGTAGCTAGCGCCATACAAACGCTGCTTTTCAACTTCATCTTTTTCTTCCCTCGCAATGTCAAATTCTTGTAGGCTTCCGTAGCGCTCGAGCGCAACCTCGTCCACAGACCGAGATTCTTCCTTGGCAGTGCGATAAACAGCCTCAAGCTTCACCATCCGCCATTTTGAGCCTTCATCTCCAAACTTGTAGTTGATTTTGATTTCATCCTCGGGCTCAAATTCTGAGTCCGAGTCAGCAGCGGCTAGTGGAAGACTATTGAGTCCTTGGTTGAGTTCGCGCCTGTGAAGCTCCCGTGGAGCAGTTTCTTGGGGTTGCCGAGAAGGCGATGCTTCCCTGGTGTGGCGGTGCACATAGTCAATATCGAGGCTAGAAGGAGCCGTCATCCAGGAATCACGACTAGGTTTAGGGGCTGAAGCAGCTTCAGCATTGGGTTGTGACGAAGAAGAATAGGTAGAACTATCCATTTTGTCATGGCGGATGTGGTGTTTTTCAGTGCCCCTATTTCGGCTGTGTTCGCGGCTTCGATTTCGCTTTTCATGGTCGTATCGTGATCGCTTGTGGCGGTGGTGGTCCTCATCGTCCTCGTGGTCGTGACCTCGGGTTCGATCTTTATGGCTGCGACTACTGCTATGGTGGCGAGATGACTTGTGACCATGGGTGCGCTCATGGTGTCTACTTGTAGAGTCTCTCTCTCTTGCTTTGTCTCCACGACCTCGGTCTCGGGACCGGGACCGGGATCGGTCTTTGTGTCGGTGTCTAGAGCTTCTTGATTCGTGGTGTCTGTTGCTACCTTCGCTGGAGCGATGATGGCCGCTGCTCTTATGGTGGTGGCGCTTTGCCCGCTCGGCCTCGCGGTCGCGTTGCTCTTTTTCGGCCGCCAGGCTCTTCTCAAAGGCGGCGAGATCGCTGTCCATTTTAAGGGAAATATAAAGTAGATTATGGATCTGATGCAAGAGCAAGAGGAGACATCAGTCTTTGGCGCAAAGGATGGCGAGGCTACAAAAATGGAGAAATTAACCTAGTGGCAGCAAGGCTGAATCCATATAATCTACAGGGATTATATATGGGTGCTACGCATCAAATAGTTGGATACAACTACTAGAGCTGTGTAGATGATGTGTGAGACTTTAAAAAGCTTATTTCTAACATCACCAAGCATTATATGAATGGTATCGATAAGAAGCTTTTATCTGATTGGTATTGGCTGTCCATATCATTCATTGGTCTCCCAACAAGCACTTATCCTATCGTCCTAGAAATCAATCTGGGTGCTGTGCCAAGTCAGTTGTGGGACTACGTCATAAGCAATTATATGCACGTGATGATACAACCCTTAAAAGCTATTCTCAACCCAGACATGCCTCTGAATACACGCTATAAGCACGAGTGACGTACTGATTTAATTTTTATTTGCCGGTTTCTCACATCTTGACTACAACCTAACAACTACCCACCACCTCTTCCCTGCAACATCTACGCTCGCCTCGCATAGCTACACACCGAACATGTCTAGCTCCACTACTCCAAAACCCAAACGCCCTGTCGCAGTTGTCTGCGTGGGCATGGCCGGTATGCCTCTGCTTTACTCTCTGCTATAAACTGCATCTACTAACCAGCCTGCCGCTTGCTTTTGGCTACCCTCAACTAACTTGGACCTTTTATAGGTTCTGGGAAAACCACCTTTATGCGCCGTATTAACTCGTATCTACATGGCAAAGAAGAGCCTCCTTATGTCATCAACCTTGACCCCGCTGTGCTCAATGTTCCCTTTGAAAGTAACATCGACATTCGCGACTCAGTTAACTATGAAGAAGTTATGAAACAGTACAACCTAGGCCCCAACGGCGGCATCATCACGTCGCTGAATTTGTTTGCTACCAAAATCGACCAGGTGATGCACTTGCTGGAGAAGAGAGCTGCGCCTGCTCAACAAAGTGAGGATGAGGCCGAAAAGGAAACACAGGCCAAAACCGAGGCGATAGAGGGTGCGGATCAGGATCAGCCCAACAAGGCCAACGATCCTCAGGGTGAGGACAAGCCTGATGCCGCTCAAAAGCAGCCCAAGTCCATGAACCACATCCTGATCGACACTCGTGAGTCTTTTTGATTAACACATTGGTGCTATCCAAGTCTCCTCTCATTACTAACATACTCTACCCAGCCGGCCAAATCGAGGTGTTTGTCTGGTCAGCCTCAGGCTCCATTATCCTCGAGTCTCTTGCTTCGTCCTTTCCTACTGTTATCGCATATGTCATCGACACACCTCGCACTGCGTCAACCAGCACGTTCATGTCTAATATGCTCTACGCCTGCTCGATCCTATACAAGACAAAGCTACCTATGATTCTGGTTTTCAACAAGACCGATGTTAAGGATGCCTCCTTTGCCACTAAGTGGATGACCGACTACGAGGCCTTCCAGGCTGCTCTGCGTGAAGATGAAGAGCGTGACGTTCTCGCAGGGGAGGCTTATGGCGGCGGCGGCTCTGGCTACATGGGAAGTCTACTCAACAGTATGAGCCTAGTACTAGAGGAATTCTATTCTCACCTGAATGTCGTTGGCGTGAGCTCTCGCTTGGGAACCGGCATGGAAGAGTTTTTTGCCGCTGTGCAACAAAAAGCCGACGAGTTTGAACGAGACTACCAACCAGAGCTGGAGCGCAAGCGCGCAGCCAGGGACTCCGAAAAGGAAAAGGCTAGACAGAGGGAGCTTGAAAAAATGATGAAGGGCATGCACATGGACACCAAGGGTGCCAAAGCTGAGGCCCAGTCGTCTAAGGATATTTCAGAGCGAACTCAAGACGAGATTGAGGACCATGATATCGACTCGGACGAGTATGCAGATGACGACGAGGAGGATAGGGAAGGCCTCCAAGCGAGATATGAAGCGGCGAGAGAAGCCGAGCAAGACTCCATAATGGCAGATGGAAGCTTTGCCAAGTACCTCTACACGAAGCACTAGGGGCAATACGGCACGGAGAGCTTTGGCGTGATAGAATAAGGGGGTAAAATTTAGCAATACAGCGTAGCGGCATCTTGGAGGAGGCAAACTGGAAAATGGAGTTACTTTGTTCTTGATTTTGGTTGTCATATTGGCTACTGGTCCGGTAAAAAAAAAGAAATAGAGAAACTTATGATATTCAACGCAAAGCAAGATTCAAAAAGCAGTGCCGTAGCACGAAAGCACGCCGTGAACTCCAGTGACCAAATCTCCATCCATGCATCCATCCATACGCATCATTCTCGCCTTATCTTAGGGTCTTGACTACGCAGCCACATCCCGTTATTGAGTGGACATGCAGTCAAGTAACGATCTTTTCTTTTTTTTTTAAAAAAAAAACTGTCATGCGCACTCTCTGTGTCTTATCCTGCCGTTTACCGGGCCTCAAACTGGACCATGCTATAGAAATCGTTAGCCCAACAGATCCAGAGCCTTCCCAAATGGCTATCCAGAGTCGAAGTCTAGAAGCAAAAAGAGGACTTACCGCTTGGTGCGAGGCTTGTAGAGAATGCGGCATCCACATTCCTTGCAGCGCAGGAAAGGGACAGTCTGGTGCTGCGTGGAATTTAGGCCGCAATCACCACAGATGTAGTTGAGCTTAGCAGGGCCTTCAAACTTGGTTGAGCCAGAGCCGATACCAGCACCCGAGCCGGAGGGGATTTGGTACTGCTCGCGAGACGACATGATGCTGAGGGGGCAAGGGCGAAGTTGGAGTGCGTGGAGGTTTGTTTTTTTTTTTGAGGAATGTTCGGCGCAATAAAGAAAGGGACAGCGGCAATGCCTATTCAACTAGGTCAAGGGTATCAAGCGTTAAATTTCGACGAAGAGGTCAGTAGTGTCGGGGCGTGATTGCAAGAGGAGGCTGACATATCAAAAACGAAAAGAAACTTTAAAAGCGGTGAACAAATCATGATGGCAGAATCGAAGTATGCGACACCAATGGCGGTAAGAGTAAAAAGCCGGCAGAATAAAAGGCGGTGAGCGTGGAACAGCTTTCACATGGAGAGCACTACCCTGCTTCTGCCATTTTAAGCTTGGCCCCAAGCTTGTACGTTAAGCTCGGCAAAAGGCTTTGTTATGTAACTTCGCGCTTACGTTCTTTCTCCTGACTGTCTTTGTCTTATCCATCGTTTCGCCATATCTGCGTTTCAATCGCATCCCTCAAAAACCACTCTTCATGCTCTTCCCATCCCCTTCCCCAAGTCCACCAAGCCTGTCCTACTCGCTAGCGAGCGCGCCTGTTTCTCCATCAGCCATCCACTAAGCAGATCCCCTGTCCAATGGCTCTCGACGTTTCTTCACCATGTCCCTTCTGCCGCATTGTAAGCGCCTACCCGCCGTACAACCCTCGATTTCCTCCGCCGGCCTCTTCCAACGTTATTTCTAGCACCAAGATCTCTCCAAGTTCATTTGTGGTTCTATCGACACCTAGTGTGGTGGCGTTCCTGGATATTATGCCTCTAGCCCGCGGCCACATTCTGCTATCGCCTCGCAATCACCAGGAGAAGTTCACCAATGCGACGCCTGCAGAGGCTGCGGAGCTGGGCCGCAACCTGCTACTGCTGTCACGGGCGCTAACCCGGGTCCTAGACGTCTATGACTGGAACGTGGTGCAAAATAACGGCGCCGCAGCGGCACAGGTCGTCCCGCATATCCATTTCCACCTCATTCCACGCCCTGAAATTCGGCAGAGCGGCCGCTTCAGCGAGAGCTTCACCATGTTTGGCCGCGGCACTAGAGAAGATATTGACGAGGCCGATGCCGAAGTTCTGGCCGACAAGGTCCGACAGTCTATAGCCGAAGTATTGACGGAGATGGAAACCGCTACAAAGCTGTAGGGGAGGATAACAAAGCCCATGGCAAGGCTTTGGGGAGAAGGCTGCCAGTTGGCGATGTTAACATGTAAGCGTTGCGTAGCGCACTAGACACACGCTTTATGCATGTAAACTAGCAGCAGATCTACACCAGCCTACACCTTGTGACTAAAGGCCGACAGAATGGACAGAGCTCCACAAAACCGCCGAGAGCTCGTATATGAAGTAGAGAAGACATAGAGCATACAGTATGTGCAATTTGGGCCGAGTAGGGAGAAAGCGAAATATCACAACTTCAAGACGTTGGAATCTATCGCAGTAAGTGATTCTTGTCTATTATTTCTTAACAAGTTGTTACTAGCGTTTGGTGCTTGCCAGCACAGTACTCTTGCTTCTGTCACTGCTGCCTGTACCTAAGATTACTGTTTTAGGAGACATTCGGCGAGGTTATGCAACATAGCTTTTATTTACAGGCCAATCAGCTATGCATCCGTTTTTTTCTCATTAAAACTGAGCACATTTGTCTTCGTCTATATCACGCTCAAGGATGCATGTTACGGTGTTATTTATCTTTGTTCGATATTAGTGATATTTGGTTTCAACGCAAATGCACCAGTAGACGTAAAATGAATTCAAGTTCAACGCAAATACAAATGCTATTACCACCACTCGTGTCTCCCCACCCCTACTCATCGTCGCCAAAGAACACACGGATGGGAATCCAGGCATCGCCGCACACCTTGAAACGGTCCGTAATACCATCAATTGTTTTCACTTCCTCGTCGGTAAGACTCCAGCCGTCGACCTCACGGTTGCCCTGAATGCGGCTGGCAGAAACTGATTTAGGAATCACACTCCAGTCCTTCTGGAGACCCCACATCAACAATACCTGCTGAATGGTGTGGTTCTTGGAGTCGGCAATTTGCTTAAGGGTGGCATTGGTGTAGAGAGGGGAGTTGGTGCTGCCTAGGCAAGAGTAGGCAGTGGGGTGAATGCCCTTGGATCGGCAATACTCGACAAGCTTGGGTGAGGGGTTTCCAGGGTGGAGTTCGATCTGATTGACAGCAGGAGTGATCTAGAGAGTCTCAGTAGTTAGCACGCTAGATATTTCTTCTTCTTTCCCTTTGTTTTTGTTTGCTTCTGGACGTAGAAAAACAGCATACCGTAGTTTGCGGGTCCTTCAGCAGACGCTCAAGATGCTGGATACCAAAGTTTGACACGCCAATGTTGCGCACCTTGCCAGTGCCTACGAGTTTCTGCATCTCGCGCCAGGTGTCGACGTAGTCCCAATCGCTAAACACCTTGCTCATGTCATCGGGATCGCTGCTGCAGGGCCAGTGCATCAGGTACAAGTCAACATAGTCAGTTCCCAGGCTCTTGAGGGAGGAGTCGATGCCCTCGGCAACACGTTTGTGCCACGGGTTATCCAGCTTAGTGGTCAGCCAGATCTGGTCGCGGGGGACACCCGAGTCCTTGATCCCATCACCCACTTCCTTCTCGTTGCCATATGCTAGCGCAGTATCGATGTGGCGGTATCCAGCGTCGAGGGCTGCCTTGACGGCATGGCGGACTTCATTGGGCTTAGACTGCCAGGTACCCAGACCCAAGGCCGGCATCTTATCGCCTGTGTTGAGGGTAAAAACCTTCCTATACGTGTTTTCAAAGACATTAGCAGAGGTCATGGCGAGGTAGCGATGATAATAGATTGAAGCGGCCGTACTCAGTGAAGTTGGCCATTTTAGCTAAGCTGTTGAGTTAAAAAAGACGAGTAGCGAATCAGAAAGAAGAAACGAAGAAAGAAGAAACTACTTTGACGGCGGCGATGTAAAAGAGATAGAAAGATGCACAGTAATAGGATCAAAGATAAAGCACTCAATTCCTGTGAGGGCCCTCTCTATTTATATTCGTCGACATAGGTCTACGTAATGAGCGCCTTCCCTTTTGATACAATGCAACTGCTCTCCCGCCAACCTTAGCTTGTAGCCTCGAGCTTCTTGCTTCTTTCTACTTCTGCCCCTCCTTCCCGTCATCCACCAGCACCTACCTATCTTTCTTGGCCCAAGATCCACACAGGGCCACTATTTCCCCCTTAGCCCCTCTATTTCCGCACCTGTAAGAATGAATATAGCCGCCTGTCTCTTCAAAACCCTAATCATTCAGCCGACTAAGCCGGACAACAAGGCACCTTCATACAGGAGGATTTCTTTGGTGGGAGCGCGAGGGAAGATGGGCGTTTAGCCGGCGAGCTCAGGCTTCCTCAAGCTTCCTAAAGGACAGAAGCGCACCGTGTTTGCATTCCAGCGATGACTGTGCTATATACACCACTTTGCATATAAGCGCATCAATCAAGACAGGTCACAAGACCCCACTAGGAGCTGCACCAGACGCTGGGTTGGTTTTCCCGAAGATACTCCGCCAGAATTACAGAAGGAAGCAAGCATTGCGTATTTATCACACTTAATTATGGTAACTACGAGACTTTAAAATACGTTAGTAGTTGCTTTTTACATATTTTCTAAGAAAAGCAATAGACATCACATCTACTCTCTTCCATCTTGTTGACTACAAATCTCACTATGATGAGGACATGAAAACCAATACTTTATTCAAGTAGAAACCTGTTCTTCTCTTTTGTGTCACAAAACAATTTCAAGCTCAATAAGCCTCCAAATAAAAGAAAATAAAAGCCGTTACAGTCTTTATCTACTCTAAGACCCGGTTTTCTTCACCCAATTCTTTGACCACCCCTCCCCACCCGCCCGCACCTTTACACAGCTTTTC
>JAXCEX010000170.1:0-56655 GCA_038382965.1 Ceratocystis huliohia
TCAAAGAGGAAGAAAAAGAATGAAAAAACGGATATCGGTGTCATAAACGTTTTCCGCCAAAAACCTGAAAAAAGGGAGGTGCCAGACCTCAAAGGTACCCCCCCGAGGGTTGTAGGAGGGAGAGTTGCCATGACTGACAGAATCGGCAAAATTGAACTGCAGAGTCAAAAATCGCCTCTTAACGCTCAGCTTCACTCTGGTATCAGATACTTTGACATTAGTGGCCGCATCGTAAACAACGATCTTCAAGTCTACCATAGAAGCACTCCCACCTACTACAGCTTTAGAGATGTCTTTTCCACTATTTTTGGCTTCCTGGACGCCAATCCCCGCGAGGTCGTTATTCTGCGTATCCAGAAAGAATACCTTTATGACCGAACTTCAGCTTTTAGCCAACTTCTCAAAAACTACTTGTCGCCTGGCACCCCTCTTGGCGACGCTGCTGCCAATCGTGTCTACGTTCCCAGAGGCGACAATGCCAGAATCCCTACCCTTGGCGAGCTTCGCGGTCGAGTTGTAATCCTACAGGACTTCAAGAAGAAAAAAGCATTCAACTATTTTGGTATTCCATGGTCATCCACTACTATTGCTACGTACGGCTTCAAAACTTCCCCTGGAAATATTCTCAAAGGGGTACGATGGAGTTTGATCCAATGTTTCTTCCGGAGAGTTAGTATGTCAAACGCCAAGACGCTCTTTATCACACATACTTCTATTAGTTTTGGTGCTAGACCTGTTGAAATTGCAGGTGGCGGCTCTGGTGTAGACGTCGGCATGAACAGGTATCTCGGCGAGTACCTCCGTAGCGGCAATACTGCCCGTATTGGTGTTATCGCTATGGACTTTCCTGGCGCGTTTCTTATTAACGATATCATAAGGCTTAACACTCCTTATGGAGCTCCTCAACCCCTCGATCCTGGCCCTACCAATCCTGCATCCTACTCCTACCCTCCTCCTGCTGGCGCTCCAGGTGTTTATCCTCCTCCTCCTGCTGGCGCTCCAGGTGTTTATCCTCCTCCTCCTGCTGGTGCTCCAGGTGTTTATCCTCCTCCTCCTGCTGGTGCTCCAGGTGTTTATCCTCCTCCTCCTGCTGGCGCTCCGGGTATCTATCCCCCCCCTCATCCAGTTGCCTATCGTGAACCTGATATCCCTACGGAGGTCTATCCTCCTCCTGCCCCCCATGCGGGCATCTACCCTCCTATTGACAACGACAGCCCTGCCTATTAACTTAGCTGAGCGGCTGGTGATCTTGAGACTGCGATTGGTCTTCTGGATATCAGATAAAAAATGTTATCTAAATAATGATACCTATCCAACAAACATCCCCACATTGTTAGACAAACATTATCATAGAGCTCCCATTTCCTCTTTCTATTTCCCTGCCTCTGACAAATATCCAATTCTCTCTTCCTCAATATAATATCTACTTCTATCTTGCTTCTCCCAATGCTATGACATATGAAACTCTTCTAATAAATATGCATGATGTTCCTAAAAGTATCAATCCGCGATGGTTCAGTCACATTCAAGCTTATCGCCACATCATATACAAGCTTCCTTCGACCAGGACTTGCATATATTCAAAAACAGGCCACCCTCTAAGTCGTCCTGCCTATACTTTAGCCACGGAATTAAATTTCAACCAAAAACACTGGCCGGCGTTTTACAAATCTAGACGGGTCCCGTAGCGTGATTACTGGAAATCTGCCGTTGAACACTCATCTGTCCCGAGTTATGGAGCGTGTACGGGGTGGACGCGTCTTCTCGGCAGTCTTGTTGGACATGCCTGTTACAGCCTCTAAGAAAACGAAGAGATCCAATTGTACGGAGGCTGTCCGAAAGTGCGCTGTAATCGAATTCGCCAGACCCGAATATGCAATACCGTTCGCTCGAGCGGCATCTTCGACGCACCCTATCGGTGCTTATACTATGCCTGTCGTATCCACAAACTGCAGCTCCCGAAACACTACCCTTTCGACAACCCGACCCTTTAGTTAGTGGCAAGGTTTAGACCGAGTTTTGGAGACAAGGTTGGTCATGATTGAGGGGAACTAGCTTAGCCTTGAGGGTTTCTTCTTCCTCTTTTGCCTCATCTGACAATAAACTTTATTGATACGGAATCAATGTAAGATTTACTTGCCCGTAACAGTCAGGCAAAAAAAATCTCCCACCAAAATTCAACACTTCCACTTACACACATCTCGACCAGAATGAAGATTATTTAGAAGTAATATCTTCATTGAAGTATAGAATTGATTGAAATTCCTAATTCCCTTCTCAAACTGCTAGATTGAACACCTGATACATGTGGGTGGGTAGTAGCAAGGAAATATTACCACTTCAATCCCCAATTTCCTCGCCACTCCTTTCCAATATTATTCCTGATAGTCTCTCACAGCATGATCAGAATGCTTTCATTGCGGCTTCGCTGGAAATATACAGAAGACGACATGGCTAGGCTATATTGGATGTCACCGATAATGGCTTTTCACTCTCAGGCGTCCCAGCGACAGTGAGTGAGTGCCTCGAACCACTCTAATCGACAGACTTAACAGTCAGACGGGCGTGAAAGGGCAAATCCAGCCTGGGCAACAGTTATCCAAAAATCAAGAAGATGAACCGGCTTTCTGGATTCTTCGTGAGGAGTCTCTGGGGTACGCCCCATCCCACAATCACATTCGCGCTTGCATTATGGGACTGCTAAGATTCACTGATCACCACTCGGACCGTAAGACCAAGGTTGATAGACGTCAGGAAGCTAATAGGCTTGAATCATTCATGTCTGAAGTAGTTCATTAGTACTTCAAAATCTGCAAGGGCAAGTATGGCTGGAGAGTTACTGGGCATTGGCCAATTTCTCAAGCCAAAGCTCTACGGCATCCAGAAATTCAAGAGGATAGGCCGAATGGCGGTCTAAAAAGGACTCCAGAGTGGGCACCATATTTCGGGTCGGATGATACGTCAAAACCTAGCTTTCACACTGGTGATCTTAGGCTTAACCAAACACCAAAGACGCAGAGACGGTATAGCATGATATCCAGCTGGGTTGCGTCGTAGCAGCAGACGTTGACGGCGTATGCCATGAGGATTGCTGGTCTGGAGGAGGAACTGGCTCGTCTGAAAAGAGGGAAGAAGAGGAGGGCCATATCTAATCCCAATACAAGTTTCGTGGTTCTAAGCAAAGCTCTGATGGCTGGAGAGGGTCTTTCCGAGGAAGAAGGTGAATAGAAGCTTGTTGGAGTAAGTGACAGCTCTTATGAGGAGCCGGGGCCAGAATTAGAGGCTGCTTCGGTTATTGAAGTTAGAGAGGAAAACATACCACCTCAGGGAACCACTAAACCTGGGGGACTAGGTAAAAGAGCCAAATCTCAATAGACAAATCAATGGTAAACTTAGATGAGATAACAGTTTGCAAATAACTTCTATTTTGGTCGAATTGGGTGTAAGTGAAATAGCTAAGTTTTGGTGGTGGTACATGGCTAAAGTTCAACTAGTGAGCAGCACTGGATGTCAGCAGCGCGAAGCAATCTTCTCTGCCAATAGTTATAGAAAATCATAGCCAGTTAAATACCGACTAGCTAGCAAGCGCCATTTCATCCTCGTGAATCTGGCAGTGCATACAATAGTACAGCCGGAGTCGGAGCCCTTTCGCTCATCATTCTGCAGCGGGGCCGCTACTTAGTGCGTCTTTTAGGCATCGTTGTGCAGCTATCAGATCTTGATCAAGATTATAAAGGGAAAGGACTACGTGTATAGTCGTATGATGGCTTATAGGCAGCGTTTTGCTTTTACTTATTAGCTTTACCATAGCGCAGTACAAGTCACATTGTCCCATTTACATGTACATATATATATCTGGTAGGTGCTTGCATAAAGGCAATTCAACCTGACACATGTGCTCATTAGACGCCCACTGCCCCCCAACCTTTCACTCACACAAGCTTGGGTTTTTCTGCGATTCTAACCACAACCCGCACAACCATAATCCTCTTGATCTTCCACGACGCCAAAATGTCTGGGAAAAACAACCTCACGAAAATGCGCAAAAAGGAGGCCGACTACATGCGCAACCATGCCGAGAGACAAACCCAGGGCTCGGCTGCCTTTGAAACCCCCCCACCATACACTGGTTTTGCTTCGGACTCCACGCCATCGCTAATATTTAGCGAGGCTAGTTCATTTGGCGTGCGATCTTCATCCACCGCCATCCCATACACCAGCCACATGTTTCCCTCGGCCTTCGGTGTCTATGAATCCATTCTCAGTCGTACTCGTACCATCGGCCCGCACCGCAATGGGCCTATGTTGCGTATCCGCGAGCATATGCGCGTCAAATCTGGGTTCGATCTTGTTCTGCACCACGGGCCTGACACCAGCTTTGAGCCACTAGCCAGGCTAACGCAAAAGCTTTTCAAGTGGGCCTTCAGCATTAGTACACCTTCCTCAGCAGTGGTGCTACAGCCGACGCAGGCATTATGTCCTACTGCGCCGTGCAGCCGACCAACCGCCAGACGGTGTACCCCCGGGAAGTTGGCCCCCGGCCATGCAAGATGACCCCGGAAGTGAAAGGGACAGTACTTCGAGCATGCTTAGAGAAAGCGAGTACGAAGACATGGAGGTTGTGGCGCAGTGGGACACAGAAGCTATTCGTAGAACGAAGCTTACCACCTTTAAGTTTGTGGGGACGGGCTCTACCAGGCTGTTAGGGCCTCGATGGGAGGTCATAGCCGTGCTGAGCAGACTGCACATTTGCATTATGGAGGTGGACCAATCGGTGGCCGGGACCGCATGAGAAGGCTGTTTCAAGACTAATAGTGTGTGCCCTTTATGGGCAATAATCAGTCAAGGTTTGGGTTTCCTGCTTATTCTGGGTAAGCTGTTTTCCTGCAAGGGTGAAGGCTCCCTTAGTATAACTAACCAATACCAACTCTAGTACATTCAGTATAAATCTGCTCTCGCTATATATATATATATATATATATCCATAATATAGGCATATTTACGTCTATACTTCTGGTGATAGACTCACAGCCCATTCTGGGATAACGGACTGGTATGACTTCGATATCAATTCAGGCTTGCGCTTGTCCAGGTCCAAAATGGTCTGTCCAAAGAGGCCGTTGGCCCAAGAAAACCAGGGTCGTGTGTATGCTTGAGCCGAGTCGCTCTTGATGCTCTCATGAATCAGGCCAATGCCGTTGGTGCTAGATAGTAGTTCTAACAGCGCTTTTTCGATTTCCGTATTGTTGCTTGACGTCATGATTTGCACCGTGCTACTCATGGGCCACGCGGCACCGGGCTTGATATGAGGCCCGCCAACACCATTAATGACATGGCCTTCGCAGTACCACGGGTTCTGCTTGCTCAGGACAAACTTGCGCGTGTTTTGGTAGATGGCGTCTTCTGCGTCAAGATAGCCCAGGAATGGAGCTGACAGCAGTGACGGGATGTTGGCATCATCCATCAGATTGCGGCCACCAAAGCCATCAACCTCAAAGGCATACATGGGGCCGACATTGCCAGGGCCTTCGATTACGGCATGTTTTGATATAGCTTCGCGGATGTTGTGTGCCATGGCTTCCATTTGCGTAGCCAGGTCCTGAGGTGCAGAGCTTAGCTGTTTGGTGATTTTGGCTGCAGTCTCAAGGTATCGCGCAAACATCATGTTCGATGGCACCAAGAACTCGAAGACAGCAGTATCATCACTGGGTCGGAATGGGGAGCGTACCATGCCGGTGTAGGCTACAGGGTTTCCGGTACCGATATTGTTCAGCGTTCCAGTCATGGTGGTTGTCTGTGAGTTGAATTTGTAAGGCAGTGGGCGTGGTTTGCCATCCTCGTCATACGTCGACGCGCTCATAGCGGCTGCCGTCTTCATGATGGACTTGATGGCATCGATCCAATGGAATTTGTCGAAGAACTCAATGTCGCCTGTTGCCTGGAAATAATCCTGTGACAACTGCAAAAAGGCCCCAAACGAGTCAAGTTC
The DNA here is from genome assembly GCA_038382965.1 of Ceratocystis huliohia. Taxonomy (NCBI): domain Eukaryota; kingdom Fungi; phylum Ascomycota; class Sordariomycetes; order Microascales; family Ceratocystidaceae; genus Ceratocystis; species Ceratocystis huliohia. The sequence goes on from JAXCEX010000170.1 coordinate 5,990, forward strand.
GAAGTTGCATGTGAAGACGAGCTTCCGGTCGAAAAATGGGTATACAGTGGATCCTCCACCACCAACGCCAACGCCAATATTGGACTCGGGCGGGGCTTGGAAAGCATTGCAGTATGGTTCCTTCATGATGTAGCGTGCTTGCATGTTGATGGCCCCACGGAACAACGCAGCAAGCTCGTCGGTGCGTGACGTTATAAGGTCACGGTAGACTTGCAGCTGATTGGCTGAGTCTCGAAGCCACATGGCATCAATGTCGCCAGTGATGATAAACGCTAGCTCCTCATCGGGGTTATCAGCACTTACACCCATCCACTTGACGCACGTGTCGATAGTACTTGGAAATGTGTTTTCGAATAGTCGGAATAGGTCTGGATCCGTCATAACCTGGCGTATACGGTCAATTTCCTTCTCAACCTCTTTGGAAACAAACGTCCGGCATTGAGCTTCGGGTCGCTGGAAGCCAAGTCCAAGCTTGCCCTGCGACTTTGGAAGATGAGCCCTGGATGAGTAGCTGGTGTAATGTGGGCATCCCTGGCTGACATCCTGCCAACCATACTTCACCGGCACAGCTGAAGGCGTATCTATAGGACTAGGAGGATGATTTAACGGGATGCTGCTTGAAGCAGCTTCAGCCTGATCCGGAAGTTTAGATTCGAAGGCTTGGGGGGTTGTAGAGTGATGAGGCGGAAGGTTTGCTTCTGGGGTTTCAACAGATCCGGCGGCGCCTGCCTCATTTTGGTATGGGATTGGCAATATGTTGAGATTAGCAGCATTAGACATCCATATAAATGTAAGAATTCCAGTTATTGTGATAGCAATGAGGATGAACCGAAAGCTACCACGGTTTCGCAGAATAACCATTTTGGACGCGCCCCTGAGATCTAGTATAAGGGGTTTATGGGAGTACAATGAGCAATGTGATGGCTTCCAAGTATGACGGTAGATGTATTTGATAAAGTAACTCAATATAATAAAGGAAACAAAAGTCACGAGGCTGGTTGTCGTGGTGGGCTCGGCATATATAGGAACGGAAATAACAACGAGACGAGGGAATTCATGTCTGCAACGTTTGATTATCCCAGGTTACCAGTTATGGGCTGTAGTAAATGCGTGCTGAGTAATCTTAAGCCTAGTAGCGCCTATACCCTGCTACTCTTGGCAGTAATTTACTTACCATTGTTCTAGAGTACTTCTAGCGTCAGGGGCTTGAGATGGGATAGGCAAAATTATAGTGTAGCAATGAAGAGTGCCATAATTGTTGTGGAGAATCGGTCTTTAGTCGGACTAACACTGGGTAAACCCTAGTTTAAAATTATCTGCTGGCATGCACAATGATAGAAGTGGGGCCTAAAAGCGGCGACACATTCTGCTACATGGGCATCAGGCTTATATGGGCACCGGGTTTTACACACGCTGATTGGCTTTAATTTACAGGCACAAGTCCCACAAAGGCGGTGAAGCTTGTGCACTAACAGCCAAGCCAAATCTCAAGAATTCTTTGAGTAGCAACAGCAGCCAGAAATACTACAGCTGCTGTGAATTTCTTCTTCTAGAAGAGCCAATTCATAGCCTTTGTCTCTATAATGTTTATTTTAGCCACTTGATTCTGATTCTCATCCTCTAAATACAATGCAACCTCCCTCTCTACCCATTAAATGCAAGGCTTGTTATTATTAAGTATCTTTATCTATCCTCTACTAGATGTCAGCTACACCCCTTCTCCCCATTCCGAGAGAATTATCCCCCGGCTTCTAGGTGACCTCGGCCTCTATAAAGTCATCCATCATCCGCCTTACTCCAGTCCAAATATACCATCATCTCCTCCCTGGGTCGCTCTCTCGAGCCGGCTAAAGTAGCGCAATACTTTAACCACTTAGTTGCTGGTATAGGCAACGGGCTGGCATCATAGTACTTGGGGAGTATTAACATAGGATTAAGAAATCATACTTGAGGGTAATGACTAAAGTCTTGAACACGACGAATATCCCTCCTTTGCAAGGGCCAGCCATAGGATTGGCCAGTGAGAGAGACTGGCAGAATCCCTAGATCATGGAATGCACTAACAGAAACATTTCCAGCCAATTAGAGTGGATAAATTACGATGCCGACGTAGTAATTGCCAGGGCTCTAGGTAAGCCGATAAGTTGATTAGGTAATCCAAATAACAAAGGGGAGTGTAAGCCGTCGCTCAGGCACGTAAGCGTCCGCTTTCGGCATAGCTCAAATATCATAATGTGAAGTACAGTACTGCGATCAAGGGGACGTCTAAGTTACAATAGCAGCTCTAATATTAAAAAGCAATAGGTTCTATTGCGAGTTGACTATAATGTAGGAGCTTATCTACTGCTGTTCTTCGATATGCTTATTGAGAGACCGTTTTGCCATTATTGAAAACAGGCAGTTGGCACCTCGAGTAGTAGTCTTCTGTTGCCGGTTCTTCAAAGCGTCAGGAGGCTTACATGCTCTATCACGGGTATATGTAACTGTCAATCGGCCGGATTTATCCCTAGTAGATCTCCCCGTGGCCCTATTGGGTCTCGATAGAACTTGACTGCTTAATAAATAAATAGAATATCAAAAAACTTCACAACAACAAGGTTCATAGACAGAGCTAAGAATGCGAACATGAGGTAGTGCTAGTGTTTGTGTAACGAGAACTTGGGGATTCAAGCTCTGCCAGGATAAACATCGGGTAAACATCTAGAACTCAACATTTGGGTATGATACTGATACTACACATGTAGGTGTGAGTATGTATGTGGATTTAAGCACGGGATTAAGCATATTAATGGCCGAAGCTTGACGCCCTCCCTGTCCCTTCTACGTCTCCTCTCCTCTTTCTTTATGCCCTATTTCACTCTTGATTAATCCTTCTTTCAGCTGACCCTCTTTTTTAGCTGAGGTTGAATCCGATGCGCGGGACTGTGCATTAGAGGCCCTTTTTTGGCCCCCATGGTTTATTACAAGGTTATTGAGTAGTTCCTGTATTCATTTATGCCACATTACGTCTGGGTGAAAGGAAAGCTTCTGACATCATGCCAGTGATTTGTACACCTCAATTACTCACAATTACTAGGGCTAAAAAGCAGTAGTAGAGAGCTTGCTATCTTGGAACTATTCAGTTCGGCGGTTAACAACGCTATGAAAGCTGATAAAGAGAAAAGGGACCAGACACCAAAGTGATCAAAACCCAGGCAGCCGCAGCATGAATAAAGATGTCTTCACACGAAGATTCCGGCCATGTCCGAATGAGCAATCAATCACATTATCACCTGTGATGGAAGGGTGGTTTTAACGAACGAAGAAAACAAGGTTTACAACGAGGAGCTGAATTGTACCGGACCTCAGCAGGCGACAAGACTGGCTTAGAAGACATGCGCTAGTAGGTGTACACCCGGGCGAATATATACACGTGGCACGTAGACAAATACTCTCCTCTACCTTGCCTCTCCTCTCTATTTAGATGGCGCTAGGAGTCGCAGTAGGATGGTTAACTAAAGCTCACTGCCTCGCCATCTCCCTTCTACCAAAAGCCCTCCCGCTATCTATATCTGTCCAATGAATCATATGGCATGGAGTTGCTTGGCTCAGCTGGCAGTCACTGCTGCCTGGTCTAGACCAGACTCTAAGCAGCTCAAACACTAGCACTTTGTCTTCGTTTTCCATCATTGCCGTATCTTTCTTATGCCCATTTCTTGGGCTAGACGGGCATCTCCTTTTTTGGACTTTCTATCTGCCACTCTGGTCTATGTGTCTGTCTTGACTATAATCTGACTTTTACGTCTTATCATCGTTTATAGGAGGACATAAATAGGAACTATGTTCACTTGCTTTTCACTTACTTTCCTCTCAGGAGGAAGAGGGAGCTCTCATTTGCTGGCAGTCCCAGGTTGAGCTGAGCCACCCTGTAAGTCTCAGGCCATTTTACCCGCTATTTATTCTTCTTATTTAAAGAAATTATCCTGTGTAGGATGAAGCCAGGGATTTGTTATGTTGTATTGTTCGTTGATTCCCTCGTGTTGCCCAAAGCAGAGCCTAAAACAAGCGCGTTATGGAGACGCTAGGTCAAATATTCCGCTTCTTTGGCAAACTGGCCGTGGGCCTTATGCAACGGCTAGCTGGATCTCAATCTGTCCCCTTTACTCTCTCTGACCCCTCTTTCTAGCCTGAGCTGGGCCGAAAGCTGCACCCGGTCCACGACTACGCCTCATAAGAAGACCGAGGGGTGTCATGCGAAAAGTGAAAATGTTGGTGCGTTTTCTCAATATTGGCAGCTTCGCTATAGCCAAAATTAATGTTCATAGGGCTTTATGGTGATCCCAAGCACCTACGCATGGAAGTTGATTCCGACAGGAAAGGGGCTTTTGTCCTGCTCTGCTAACCCGCGAAGGCTTCTCAATCGTGCCGCTAGGCTATTATGATGGCCTCATCAGGGCATCACGAAGCTAATGAGGTCAGGCCGGCCACGGCCTGACTATTAATACGATTGGATGTCGCCCTCTTGAGAGCTTTTACTTTTCTTTTTCTTCAGAATCATCTGTTCGACTTCATTGCTCACCCTTGCCCTCTTCTAATCTTTGTGCTTTTCCAGCATCTATATTGCTCACCGCTGCTAGCAATATGCGCTTCTCTATCTTGGCAACTCTGGCCTCTCTGGCCCTGAGTCATGCTGCCGACCATAATGGTGTCACTGACTCCTGGTCTTTTGATATGGAATTAGTCCAAAACCCCAGATGGATGAGCACAGTGAGAGATGACGTTCTTCTTTCACAATTGTCTATCCCTGGAACCCACAACTCCATGACTGACAGCATCAACAAAATTGAACTGCAGAGTCAAAAATCGCCTCTTAACGCTCAGCTTCATTCCGGTATCAGATACTTTGACATTAGTGGCCGCATCGTAAACAACGATCTTCAAGTCTATCATAGAGGCACCCCTACTGGCTACAACTTTGGAGATGTCTTTTCCACTATTTTCCGCTTCCTGGACGCCAATCCCCGCGAAGTCGTTATTCTGCGTATCCAGAAAGAATACTTTTATGACAAAACTACAGCTTTTAGCCAAGTCCTCACAAACTACTTGTTGCCTGGCACCCCTATTGGCATTACTGCCGCCTATCGTGTCTACTCTCCTAATGTTGACATCATCGATATCCCCACGCTTGGTGAACTTCGCGGCCGGGTCTTCATCATACAGGACTTCAAGAGAAAAAAGCCTTTTAGCTCTTTTGGTATTTCATCGTCATCCTCTGCTATTTCTAACTACGGTTTTAGACCTAACCCTGGAAACATTCTTAAAGGGTTAAGGTGGGTCAACACCAAATATCACATCCGGAAAATCGGTTGGTCAAGCTCCAAGACGCTTTTCATCACACATACTTCTGTTAGTTTTGGTGCTAGACCTATTGAAATTGCAGGTGGCGGCTCTAGTGTAGGCGACGTCGGCATGAACAGGTATCTCGGCGAATACCTCGGTGAGGGCAATACTGGCCGCATTGGTGTTATCGCTATGGACTTTCCTGGCGCGCTTCTTATTAACGCAATCATAAGGCTTAACACTCCTCATGGAGCTGCCCAACCTATCGATCCTGGCACTGCCAATCCTGAATCTCACTTCGATCCTCCCGCTCCAGGCGTCTATCCCCCTAATTCTGCTCCAGGTGCTTATCCCCCTCCTGCCGCTCCGGGTATCTATCCCCCGCCTCCAGCTACCTATAGTGATAGTGATGCCCCTGCGGATGTCTATCCTCCTACCACCCATGTGGGCATCTACCCTCCTTTTCCTACTAACGATCTCGGCCCTGCCTATTAACTTACCTAGGCAGCTTGTGATCTTGAGGCAGCGATTGGTCTTCTGGATATCAGATGAAAAATGGTATCTAAATAATGGCACCTATCCAACAAACATCACCACATTGTTAGACAAACATTATCATAGAGATCCCATTTCCTCTTTCTATTTCCCTGCCTCTGACAAATACCCAATTCTCTCTTCCTCAATATAATATCTACTTCTATCTTGCTTCTCCCATTGCTGTCACTTATGAAACTCTTCTCATAAACGTGCATGATGTTCCTAAAAGTATCAATCCGCGATGGTTCAGTCACATTCAAGCTTATCGCCACATCATATACAAGCTTCCTGCAACCAGGATTTGCATATATTGGAAAACAGGCCGCCCCCTAAGCCGTCCTGCCTATACTTTAGCCACGGAATTAAATTTCAGCCCAAAAACACTGGCCGGCCCTATGAAAATCTAGACGGATCCCGTCGTGTGATTATTGACAATCTGCCGTCGGACACTCATCTGTCTCGAATTATGGAGCGCATATGGGGTGGGCGTGTTGTCTCAGCAGTCTTGTTAGACATGCCTGTTACAGTCTCAAAGACAACTAAGAGATTCGATCGTACAGAGGCTGTCCGAAAATGCGCTGTAATCGAATTCGCCAGACCCGAATGTGCAATAACGTTCGCTCGACAGGCATCTTTGACGCACCCTATCGGTGCTTATACTGTGCCTGTCGTATCTGGAAGCTGCAGCCTCCCAAACGCTATAAGTTCAACTAACATGGGCAGCACCGGATGTCAGCAACGCGAAGCGATCTTCTCCGCTGATATTGTTCACACAAAATCATACCCAATGCCCGTTGCTACCCGCTCGTACATTAAACAGGGCTTCAGCCGTTATATTCAGGCCACCAACTTCAACCCTGCCTTCATTATGCCCTTTCTGCTCGATGCTGGCATGCACCATCCAGAGGCTGCCGAACAGCTACTCCATATAAGCTTAGATGGGCAGCAGACACTTCACTTGTACTTTTCGACCCTAAAGCGGGCTGTCCTAGTTTATGGGGTCCTTACAACTGCCCCAAAGTATGGGTATGGAAGGCCAGATGACCCCAATACCAATGCATATACATCGCTATACGTAGCAACTCTGCCTTCTCATGCCACCCCAAGGCATGGGGATGGTACCCCCAAAAAGCCGACGTTGATATGGGGGCGCGATCCATGCGATCGGGTGGCTATAGCCGAGAAGGGTCGTCGCTTCTCGCCCGTTACGCAAGACCCTTCATACTTCCATTTTATGCAACGATTCCATGAGACTATATCAAGGATTGAACATTTACCGCTGCCATTTTCGCTGTCTGCCTTGGAGCCAGGCTGGGTAAACAAGTCAAGTCCCGTTTCAGCGCCGATAAAGGTAGCCACGCCAAACGTTGCCCTTATCCAGTGCCCTCCTACTCAAGCTCAAGCTATGAGACAACCCCCGGACCAAGCATCGCCTCCAGGTACATCATTTAGAAAGATAATACGACGGCAAGGACTAAGAGGCTGGGAAGTTACTGAAGCAGACCATTGGAAGGAACTTGAAAGTTTGGCATGATTTTCCCCCGCCATCTTCTCAAACGCAAAGGTGAATTACAATCTCATCGGTCAACATAGTAGTGAAAGGGAGGAAACTAGATAGTTAAATACAGGGCCTAGAGTGAGGCCAGATACACACCGAGGCATCTTTTGTTGAAGACTCCTGTGAAATGCAGCAGTGCAGATACTATACACTGTATGCACAAAGAAGGCCCATACTAGAGTTATATAATATACTTCATTGAATAATCGCCGGCATTATGGGACGAGCATGTGGGTAGAGAAGGGCTTCCGTACTGGTCACCCTGGAACGCCGACGTTATCTTGTTTAAATGGTGATGTACTGCCCCTAAGCCTCGCGTTTCGTAAGTCTTGAAATGAACTTTGACGCTTTGGCTGCCTTGGCTTGAATTGGATTATTTAGTAGATATGATGTGGTCATGGCTTCGTTAATGTTTTCGTAGGGCTCCCATGTGCGTTGCTGATCGGGCGGCCAATCACCCGCCCAACGGACGAGAAATAACAGCTTCCCGCGCTGGTTTTTGACATCTTCAATGGCAGCAACGATATATTCGTCTTCTCCTAGTTCTTCATGGACGACCCCATTATCGAAGCCATTTTCTAATCCCTGAGTTTGCTGACCAGGATTCTCGCCTGTGGGCGCCTTGCCATTTGCTGTCGTTTGTACAAGGCGTGCGACGGAAGATCCATTGATGCTAACCCAACTAGACCTATTCGCCGGTATCAGAGTCGTATCAACCGGCTTTGCGTTTGGTATGGGAGTAATATTGCTCTCTTCGTTTTTATCTTCGTCTCGGTCCCCGGCTCCCGCTTGATCGAGCGTGACTTTGTCGTTAATGTTGTGTGTTTTTTGCGGTGGTTTTGGCTCCGCTAAGATATCGGTCGAAGAGTCCCGGGCGGACTCCGATCCTCGCATAACTCGCTTATATGGTGATGCCTGCGATGAAGAGTGCATCTTTGTGTCCTCGGTCTCGAAGCTATCTGTGCTGAAATTATTCTGCGACACCGTCCCCTCTCGTTCTGTCGTCTCGGAGCCTGGCGCTGCGGCTACCTCGTCCAGTGCAGAAATCTTGCGCTTTTTAGGCACTGCTGAGATTGATGACACAGTCGTTTTCACTGGCGGAATCACCATTGCCATCGTCTTCTGTACATCGCCTTCCGAGAGCACTTCTGATGGAGTCTGTACCCCAGGTGTAGTAAGGTCGCGATGTCCAGGTTTGCGCTTTGCCTTGTGGCTTTTGCGCACTTTTCTAGGATGCGATTCGCCGGGCCGCCCCGGTGCACGCTTTGCTAATTTTCTCACAACTGCCGCGTCGATTTCAGCACTAAATCCATCTCCGATGTCCTGCGTCAGTCGCTCCTTTTCCTCTTCGCGTTGTAGCCACTGGCGATATTCATATTCCTCAAGTTCGCGCGGGGAAACATAGTCATAGACTTGATATGCGCGTACTACGATGCGCGCGGCGGGCCGGTCGCGAAAGCCAACAAGCCATGCAAGGCTTTTGGGGCGCAATTTGCCGTCGGCGGCAAACCCTTCCGAAAGAAATACTTGGTCAATGATGTAGGCTGTGGAGTCACTAATCGGAACTATCGTGGCATCATGGGATACAGGACCGGAGCCTGGGATATATGGAGGGGACATGTGAGGAATATCAATCACTACACGTGATTGCGGGTGTTGTGTTGTATATTGCTGGGTGTATGTTGGTGTCGTAGCAGTATTGATACAATGTATGGCATCTTGCGAAATTGGTGTTGGTGTTGAGAAATCTGGATGTCGCATGATGATGCGGCAAAGGGCGACGAGGCGGGAGCGTGCCAGACAAACAAAGAGGGGGAACCTTTTAATCTAGGGCATGCGGATAGGTAATTTATTTACAAAGTCTGATTTCAAAGAGTTCCAGGATAAAATTGACAAGGTATCAGAAATATCCAACCTGGCTCTCGTTTAGGGTTTGGGTAACATAACCCTAGTTATATCATGTTGAAGCTTTTGGTGGTCCATACTGATCGATGCCACTTTTCACTCCACCATAGCCACCACAAAAAGCAGCTCTATATCGCGAATATTCGCGGGAGCATCGAAATGCCGCAGACCTCCCAGTTTCCGGGCCTCTCTGTGTAGTCCATAGTGTATGCGCGTTTGCTACCATTACAATGACTCCAAGTCCACAGCGATACTCTGGGACTCTAACGGCCTCTGCTGCAGCCCTATCGAGGATCATGATCAGATCAGGCACCAAGGCAATGGTCTAGATGAAGGGGGGAGCACGGTCAGTCATAGTAAGAGCGCCTCCATGCCGTTGCCGTCCCCAATCTCTGCTCCAAGAGTAGCTATAGTCTTGAAGCCCTGCAACAGGAGGGCATTTGGCATCATCAGCAAGATCTTCAATATCGATTACTGCGATACTAGCGCCAGATCGAATAAACTGTTTAGCTTCGAGATAGTTGGCCTGTGGGGAACCGCCGCTACCGTAGCCTAGAATATAACAACCACGGGAGATGAAAGAGAAGGTCTGTTTCGGTGAGAGACAATAGGCGAGAGGGTAAGATTGCTGGGCGGTAGTTCACGTAGTCGTCCTTTTGGGGGCTTGGCATGAATCGTTTCCGTGAGTTTGTGTGCCTGGGCGTTAGTTTGTGGCTCAACAACCTCTCCTGTAGCCAGTTGTTCTGAGAAAGCGCCGCCTACCCTGATGGAAGCTAGTTTCTCGCAATCAATTGACCCTGCGACTTTGACCGATATTCTAGACTTTCTGTCGACGTATGGCAGCCCACTAACCCCTTCTTCGATAATACGTATACCGCCCTTTAAGGCACCCGTCTAGATGGCAAAGGCATCCTTTTTCACTTGCACAAGGCATTTGTCTTTCTTTGACTTATCAACGCTTGTGACTATACTGGCCCCAACTCCTCCGACGGCCGCGCCGATTCCGTTAGCTACTTCAGCGTGCTTAGGAATTTCAATATCGGATACACCCTCGAGAGACGGGGGGCATAAGAACGATGCTTCGCCAATCAGGATTACGCTGCACGGCTCAGATGTCGTTTTCATGCGGTCCAAGTTGTCTTCAGTCATCTTCTTGGCCAATAGTGTGAACTGTAGCACCTCCTCTTGTTCGACCGTGGGTCTGACAGATCCGATGCTGACTTTGCCTGTGGCTGCCAGTCGGTGCTCGTCAGGACATCACCACCAAAGCATTTGGCTTTCAGTGCAAGCTATCTGGCCCGACTTTTGCCGCCCTGCTTGCGAATCTCACCACACTGCTGCCACCTAGCCCTGGCGACTCAGTCTGTGGCATGGAGAAATCAACTCTGACCCCGCCTATGGTTGTGAAAGCGCTCGCCAGTCTCGGAAATCCGCTTGGCAATAGACATCCAATATCAACGACATATCGAGTAAGCGGACTGCCCCCTATGCTGGATAAAATCTCAGCCTCTCCAGTCTGGGCTAAGAAGGCTGCTCCGCGGAGTGAGTTTGTCGGCCCCGAAGAAAACACTGATACTGGGCATTTCATGGCTTCTTCGGTCGTAAGTAAAGGGCCTGAATTTGAAGTTGAATACAGTGGACACACAAGCTCTAGGCCGTCCTGGCGCGTTGGAATTCGCGAATGGTGCCTTGGGCAACACCCAAGATTGATGCATTGATAATTGCTGCATTTTCGCGCTCCAGCAACCATAGGCCTGAAACGTCCTTGGAGCAAACGGTTGAAAACGAAGTCGGTGATGCTGCATGCTTATCAGATCTCCAAATGGGATTCTCCTGTGTAAGCAGGCGTGCACTAAGCAGAATTTTCAGCAACATCGCAGCTATTACGTATGTGTTCCTGATCCTAAGCCCCCCAAGTGAAGTATACATAAGTGAGACATCGGCTCCATGTTGAGACGAGAGTTATTATGTATTTCCCTCTCACTTACATACAATGCGAGTTCTGGCGGCCAAGCCAATCACAAAATACGCATTCTGAAACCAGCTCAGAAGAACAGGGATCTGCATGCCCTGAAAATCGCCTGTGATGGGTCGTGTTGCGCTGACTTTCAGGGCTGGCTAGTCTTCTGGAAATCCACAGCGGCAGGGCGCTATTTTAGGATGCTACAGGGCTATCTCCATGCGCAAGTTTCTGCAACGAGTAGCTTCATTTGCTGGTTCTAAGCCTCAGCCCCTCTCTTATCATTAAGCCCCCGACTAGGAGTGGGATTAACGGGATTACGCATGTGTTATTTATAAACAGAAATATTCCAGAGCTTCTCTTTTGTCCCTTTTTTCCTCTCCATCGCCCTTCTTTGCGACGGTCCAGGGCCAGAGGCAGTCAGTCAGTCACCTCCAGCGCAATCTAGTCTACCTATTGTATTTTATTCCCTTTGTTTCTCAATTCACTCGTTTTCTTCTTGATATCTTTGCCTTTTCTTTCTTTCTCTCTTCTGGCCTTGCCGCAATGTCCGCCCTGGCAATGCAGTCCTTGTTCCGCCTCCTGGCTCGCCATGAAGGCCATCATGACGACGAGGGGGAGGAAGACAGCCATCTTGAAGCTGGTGAGACAGAGCACCACGACGATCACAAGCATGGCACCGACCGCCAATGGGCCAATCGAAATCATTTGCTAGGCCATGTCTTCATGGCGACTGTGGTGCTGGTATTCGCAATCAGGCTAAGCGCTGCCTTGTATCAATCTTGGCAGCGTCGCCAGTACGTCTAACCACTATCTGGGCTATGCCGCATATCTTAAACCAACCTTCTAACTAGAGCTATTTCACTAGACGAACTCGCGCTGCAGCGCCTCTGCGACAAGCCTCCTCTCAACATGCCTGCGAAAAACTCACTACTATCGCTCGCTCAATTCTCGCCTCCGCTACCCTTGTCGCTAGCACAACCCTTAAATTGCCATCCGTCAGGCTTCCGGCTATTCCGCTGGGCCGGGTCATCTTTGTCGGTCTTTACAGCGCCTTCGTCGCTGGGCTGCTGTCTTACCGGGTTGTCAAGCATGACGAGACGTATGCCGAGCGCATTGGTTTCCGTGGGGCTCTGATTTCTATTCCGCAAGTGCCTGTTGTCTATGTTCTTGCTACTCGTGCCCGGATCCCGGGCTTACGTTATTTGCTAGGTGGCTCGTACAAGGACCTAATCTGGTTCCACCGTTGGATATCGCGTATCTTTATCGGCTCTGTCACTGTGCATGCTGTTGGGTTTTTCGCCCAATGGGCACCAGCACACTTCCTAGCCAAGGAGCTTGAAATTGTTCCGTACGTCAAATGGGGAATCGTGGCATGGGCTATCATGCTCTGGACGGTCCTGAGCTCCCTGTTGCCACTACGCAAGCTTTCATATGAATTCTTTGTAGTCCAACACACCGTCTGTGCCTTTTTGTCCTTGTGGCTGATGTGGCTACATGTGCCTGGCCATCATCGACGAAGCATCGAGATGGCTGTAGGCCTTATTGTTGTTGACTGGATTTCGCGGCTGCTCACGGCCATATATATGAACGTTAGCTGGAAGTCGCAATGGGGGAACTGCACTGGCTACAATCTTGGCCACAAGATGACGCTAGAAGCTGTAGGAAAGGATATGACCGTCGTCACGCTTCACAACGCAGGTAATATCTCTTTTCAAGCCGGCCAGTCTATCGACCTATGGATGCCCATGTTTGCATTCCAGTCTCCGCATCCGTTCACTATTCTGCCTCCCTTGAAAGATGTCCGCTCCTGTCAATGCCCCCGCATTCAGCTTGCCCTCAAAACGAAGACTGGATTCACGGCTAAGCTCAACAATCTTGCTCGTGCTTCACAAAACAGTGGCAACGACGGCTTCCGTGCTTTTGTGCTGAACAAGGAGGGGCGAGCGCCACCGCTTGATAAGCACGACACACTCGTCCTCGTTTCTAGCTCTACCGGTGCCTCGTTCTCAGCTGCTGTGACAGAGAAGATTTTGGCAGCCCCTGAATCGCATGTGCGCAAAATCAAGCTACTGATGATAGGCCGCGAAAAAGCAGTTTTGCACTATTACCGTACGCGTATTAAGGCTGCCACTGAAGCTGCTATTAATCAGGGGGTGGCTGTGTCTCTTGAAGTCGCCATCACGGGCCGCACGTACCAAAACCTGGATGCTGAGGTTATGGGCTCTACAGATTCATTGGGCTCTCTTTTGTCCAGTCACGATGGTGACGCTTCAGAAGAGGAAGAGGGCCCTGTCGAAGAATGCAAGCTCAAGCCTAGTGTTGTGAAAGGTCCGCCACCGTCTCTACATCTCAAGCCTATGAAGCCGATGAAGGCCCATGCATCACCGCTTCTGCCACTGACCCCATACACTGCAACATCTACGGTCTTCTCGCCGGGCTCCTCTGGCTTCGATGCCAACGACGAGGACATTGAGGCACGCAAGGCCTCTGTCGATACGGCACGGAGTTCGCTAGATATGGATCTTGACGAGCTAGGTGTATCAGTCGCTGGAACGTGCGAAGTCATTGAGTCGTACGGCCGGCCAAGTGTAAGCTCGTTCGTTAGAGCGGCGATTTCTAGCCCATGCTCTGGTGCTGTCTCAGTATGTGGTGGAGCGGAGCTTGTGGCCGATGTGCGGACAGCTGTCGCTCGGATTAATATTTCGCGGGCAAAAGTCGGCCAAGAAGCGTGCTATCTTCACGTGGAAGAATTCTCGACAGGAAGTTGAGCAACGGAGGGGATTAAATATATATACCTAACCTATATATCAGGCACATTCTTATAGCGTAGCGTGTTGTGTCTATTAGTAAGGCACAATTAGAGCCAAGGGGTACAGAACTTGGATAGCGCTCTTTAATTTATTCGATCTACATGTCCATATAGAGTATTAAACAATTAAATCTACCTACATTATACCGAAATATCAACTCCTTCAAAGTTCTCAATATTTTGCGCCCAGTATCAAAACAAGCAAAGAAACAAACAAATTCCAAATTCTGTAACTCAACACTATCCTGTCGCCTCCGTTGGTATTATGTACTCATTACACAGCATTATGTCTCTTTCTACAGCAGATAGGCAGCTGCCGCTAGGAGAGCAGCAGAGCCAAATGAAGAAACGGTTTGGCCAGCAGCGCTGGTAGGAGAGCTGGAAGCCGCGGATGACGACGAGGTCGAAGTCGAAGATGAGCTGGAAGAGCTGGAGTTTGAGCTCGACGATGAGCCGGCAATGACAGCATCGGAGGGTAGATCACTCCAGGAGATGGAAATACCACTGCTGTTAGTGCAAGCAGAGGGTTTGGAACCCGAATCGCCATCGGTGAAGGTGACTGCAACACACTACGAGGGAAAGCCAAGTTAGTAGGGTGTTGGTTAGACATGTGCTGTGTATTAGTGGGCGTGGTCTTACCTGATACAACGAGCCATCGGTGGCGCCCTGGGCAATTTGGACAACACCCTCCTGGCCGGCCCAAGAAGAAGGGCCGGGGATATTCTGGAGACAAAAGGTGCCTAGCCCCTCCTGAGAGACGGGAGCGATCAGGTACTGGAAGTCGTCGGTGTTGTTCAGAAGGGCCGCCTTGAAAGTCCAGTCAGCAGCAGCATGGGTACTGACAACAGTGAAGGAAAGGCCGCCGGAGGGGAATTCGACGGCATTGTCACGAGAGGTAACAGAGAAGCCGCCGCAGGGAGACTCGTCCTCGTTATCATCATCGAAACCGATGGACTTGGGGTCGGTGAGAGTGAAGTGGGCTGAAGCTGAAGCAGCGAGAAGAAGAGAGACGGAGAACTTCATGTTGTAGTGTGAGAGACAAGGAATAAGTATGTTCAAAAGAAGGAAAGGAGCAATGGTTGTAATATGATCAAGGAGAAGACGTTGTGAGCGAGGGAAGGCCTCGCCTTTATATCTTGCGCTCTATCTAACCCCTACAGGTCTGTAAGCATATTATCAGGTACAACCTCAGACATTGAGGTTTTGGGAGCAAGAAATTCCGCTTCCATCTTTGCTCGAAGGATGGGCTCTCCACACCAGCAAAGTCGTCCTAGTGTTGCTAGCTACCGCCCTGTTTTGTCTGTGCTTCGTTTGCCTAGCCTGTCAATTTGCTTGGTATTGCGAACGAGCCCTTTATGGAACAGCTTCACCAACCAACAGCAAGCATCGCGTGATTTTTCTGCCCATGTCTTGTAGATGTCATGTATGCATATTGCGTACCCTGATGGTGCAAAGGAGAGGAGCTCTTCTCCCCTCCCCATCAAGATGGGCGAAAACGGAGTGCTGCCGGCTGAGCTGGCATGAGCAACTTTTACGCACAGAGCCCTAAGTTTCTACTCACGGGCTAGCCTGCTGTTAGCTGCCCCTCGTCGCCCACTATAGCCGCTACAGTCGATAGCTTTGTCAAAAAGTGACAAAGAAACTTGCTCAAATGAGCGCAGAACACGCAGAAGGTGCTCATCGAATGTGGAGTCCAGGGAATAAGAACCCCTGCGAGCCCGCAGGCTTGAGCTTAATCGGGCTGAGAAGAGGCCTTGGACATCTTCATCATGAACTTTTCCCAGTAGCTCTAGATGCACGAGTCGGATATAGAAAGACACGCCGGGATTCGCTCTACTTGTGGAATATTTGGATGGTCGGGTTTGCTAAATTGAATGCTTTTCTTTTCAGGCAACAAGAGACGAGGACAGAATCCATCCGAGTCAAGGCAAAGCAGCCAGCCTCTAAATTTTGAGGGTCGCATTCCATCTCGGATAACTAGAGAATTGCAGCGGCGCGGCGAAACAGCGCTTTTGATGCCCCTCACTGAAAAACTTTCTCAGCCTCGCACAAAAAGGGCCCAGCCCAGCTAGCCTTGGCCACCCACAGCCTTCTATTTCAACCACCCAAATAGAGTTTGCACTCAAGACCACAGGTCCTGTTCCATGTCTCCCAAGCTGCACCTGTACCAAGCTACCTCTCGAAGAGCCAGTACCACGATGCCAACAGCCTAACCGTCTGCGGGCTTTTCCTCATCATCTCCATCACAACATGCAGCCAATCCTCTTCTCTCGTGTCCTTATCTTTTTCGACCCTCTTCGGTCTTCCAAGACAGTAACGCATACTGTACTGCATTGTAGCCGAGACCCATCGTCCGCGTATCCAGCAGCCAGGCAGTATGCCTCTTTGCCCCTCGCTACCAGTAACGGACGGAATCGCAGACGCGGAATACTGGCGCACATGGTTGAAATCGTTAAGGAGACCAGTTTGCCCAGAATCAAGTCTGAGCTTTTGATCCAGGGCCCGCCCTTGCAGACAGCATACATATGTAACTCAAAACCCCAGCCTGCGCTGGTGCCCCCGTGAGATCTGCCCGTCCATCTTGCATCTTGGCATAGAAATGTTATTTCGACACTTGACACATTGTCTCCACCAGCTATCCAACCCCCAAAGGAAAAGCGGCGGTTCTGCCATCTTATTGGTCCGGGAGGCGCGTATGTGCACACAGGCCAGCTGGACAACTGCCCGAATGTCTACACTAGAGCGGCTGATGATCTTGCCACGAACTCTCAACATGGCTAGGCCAAGGAATGAGATACTTCGTCAGGCAACCTAGATGTACATCACCCACCACCATGGCACATTACTGTAATCACCACACCATGACCACAGGTTATCATGTGTCCCATGGAAGCTAAGCCTACCCATCGCATGTACATACGAACCTACGGCTGCCCTTCCCCCGAGAAACAGTTTCCGCGTCCTTGTGTAAGCTTCAACGCATTCGTCACTCAACCCAAAAAAAACCGATACAGCATGAATGAGCTCTTGCATATTTGAACCCCAGTCCGGACACAAACTTTGAAGACAACCAAAAAAAGTCTACCAATAAACGGGTTGCCTGGTGAGTCAGGAGACTAGAAAGGATTCTAGAGCATCCTCGATATACCATTTACCTCATATCACAATAGTGCTATACCACGGTGTATCTGGGTTCTCTTCTTCTCAAACGTATGGGGGGCTCTGAAAGCCCAATCTTCTACGTTGGTTATGCAAATTTTCGTCGTAATGTTTAGTATGTAGTAAGTACATGTTCCTAGAACTGATGTGTCTGTAGCCTATGTCCAATTTCCTCTCTTACCATGAAAATTTCCCAGTCTGTCTTGCGCCGTTGTGTCGGCCATCCAGATCATAGCACTGGCCACTGGTTATTTATGCCTTCAACCCCGCCCCACCAATCCAAGCAAGCACTAAGTGCTGCAGTCTGGACACTGAAATACCCGGGACTGTCCTTGACTCGTCTGTCTTGCCATAATCTCAGTCTCCATAGACGGCTGGCCCGCGTAGGGATCACTACAGACGCGGTCGTACTTGCTGTTGCCACATATGAGCTCGTCCGGGATACAGACGCATTGCTCAGCACATTCTCTAACAGGCCCGCAACAAGTGCTATAGCGGGATCGGCACCAATCATCCCACTTTTTGCATGTGCAGATTTGCTGGATGTTTTCATAGCAGCAGTCTTGCTCAAAGAGAACAACAGGTAGTGTATATGTTTGCTCTGGGCTGCTAGCAGTTGTTGTCGTGTTATTAATTTTGCTGTCACATGTGCCGTTGGTGGCGCTGCTGTTCAGGGTATAGTTCCCAGCGCTGTCGTCCCATGTTGTGTTGCTGCTATATCTCGGCCTACAAGAATCCCAGGATGTTAGGGCTCCGAAGTCAGGGCAGCCCAATGGCGCAAGTCGGGTTCTATTTGATGCTGTAGTTGAACACAGGCCCGTGACCATGTTTGATAGGAAAAGGATCTTGTAAGGTATCACGATGTTAGCCTATGTCGGATCTTGTTTTGAAGAGGGAAGAAGAGGAGGGAGAGAGGGTAGGAGGTAGCGCACGACTTACAAGGGCCAGCTGCATTGTGGGCGGGCTATCAGTAGGTCGTCTATCTTTGAGTGTTATGGTATTGCCAATGTATAAACTCTGCTAGGAGATACCAAGATCAAGAGAGGGAGAGTTGAAATGGTCGGGTCAACAAAAGTATTCTGAGTCTAGCGGCCTTGCTTGATTATAAACGCCCTTTATTTTGAGGAAAGTCTTAGGAGCCTCCGAAACGGTAGTTCCTTCCGTATTTACCTGTCGTCATGATTCTTCCCATCTATTGGTGAAGCGTCTTGCAACACGTTGAATCAACATGAAACATTCCACTGGTGATATAGAGCGGAATGTAGTACTTTATTAGCATTCCCATGTGCAACACGCACTAGTAGCACAGCACAAGCACATATGCGCATATACATACAGATACATATTCAACTAAACCCAGAATCCATCCAGGCTCCTGTCATAAATCACAAATGAAGCTGCAGCTGACTTGCGACGTAGCACAAGTCACAGATATACATTATTGGTCGCTAGGGGGAGCCAAGACCTGCTTGTTTAGTCCGTCCTGCTGTGATTTGCAAATCAAAGCCTATATGCACACTCACACTAGCTGTAAAGTGGTGTACATAATAACATTAAACGTGCCGTACCACTGCTTGGCTGGCTGGACTTGAGGAATCTGTGGATGATGCCACTCAAATATTGCCGTTTTGTTCCAGGCCCGAGTCCTTCTGACCCTTCTCATTGAGTTGGAGTCTGACATGTTTCTTGTCATTTCGCTGCTTTAGTTGTAGATCTTCCGTCAGTAAGAAGCCGCGGTGGCTGGATCTGCATAAGCCGGTTAACAGGTGTTGATCCACCTATCACTTGCGTCCAGCGTTTGGTGCCTCATAGACCCTAAGATCTCAATTTGAGTTCCTGCTTAGGGATGGAGATTTTATTGTTCTGGCGTTCCCAATCTTTGCCATTCAATAGCATGAAACGCATTCCTCCTATTTTGCCGGAATCACAAGGTAAGTTGGCTAAAAAGAGAAGCAAGTCCGCCTTGTCATTGTTTACTGGTACATCGGTATTGTAAAAATGTTGTAATGTAGATTCTAGGCCATCATAACTACGTATTCTTTGCTGCATTTTCCTAGCTTGATAACATCGCCGCTACGCAATTCCACATAACGGCTTGTTGGTATAGTCTCATTATTGAGTTTCGTGCCGTGCGAACTCTCTAGATCAATGACGTAAAGCTTGACGGTGTCTTCCCGGTCACCAAACTCATTTCTCTTTTCCTTTAGCCGGAACTGAAACACTGCATGCTGCTTACTGACACTAGCATGGGCTTCTGGGAAATCACATACCGCGCTTTCGCGGCCAACTAACCAGGCTGTTTTTTCGACAAGTGGGATTGTATCGAGAACTTGCTTGTCCTGGAAGACAAAAAGTTTCCAAGACTCACGACTGCGCTTGCGCGGCTTACAGGCATCTGTTGGCTCTGTGTACTTTAGACGAATGACAGTGCCGTCAGACTGTTGTACCGAGTTGGATTCAGCGGCGAGCAAGCCTGTAGTGTTGAAGTTTGGCTTTTCTTTCTCAGTCGGTGGTGCTTCACCGCGGGTTACCGCCCATGATGACTCTTGGGAAGGCAGTGCCGTGCGATTGGCCGGTGCTGAGTTTCTAGAGACTGACCTCTTAGTCCCTGGAGAGCGGGAGCGAGAAGGCGAAGAACGACGCGACCGCCGATGTCTTTTGGATATAGCGCCGCTTTTACGATCCGAGCTTCGTTCATCTTTTCGGTCTGCTTCTGCGCTGCTGTCGCGATTTTGGGAGGGTCTTTTTTCTCGCTGAGTTTTATGGCTCTTGCGTTCTGCATCGTCGCGTTCTCGGTGTCGGTGTCGGTGGCTGTGTGAATGTGGCGAACGGGAGCGTGATCGCCGCAAAGAAGATCCATGGGCCCTTGAGTCTTCGCGGCCGTAGTCACGTTCACGATTGTGACGTCGTTCGTGAGAATTGTGTCGGTGGCGATTAGATTTCTCGGATCTGCTATCGCGGTGTCGATGACTACGGGAGTCATGCTCCCTGTCCCGGCGACCTCGCCGAGAATGGACTTCGGACTGCCTGTCGTCGGCCTGTTTTTCCAGTTCAAAAGAGCGGTCTTGAATAGGCGAGCGTGATGATGGAGGATTGTCAGCGATATCCATGATGGTGTAGTCCTTTCTAAGACAACGACCTTTCGATGTATAGATTAGACTATGGGTCTGATTCAGAAAAAGGCTTTAGGTGTGGCTGAGCTTGAAGTTACTACAAGGCAATAAACTCAAAATCAAGTAAGTTGAAACTTCAGAAAAAGTTAATAGTCTTAATTTCTCTTCAGCCTTGCTCGATTTTGCCAGATCCTTCACCTTAGACTGTCAGCCTTACAATATAACTTAATCAGGAAATATTGATGTCACCGCTTTTGCACCTTTTTTTTTCGGTCACACGGAATCACAACGACCAAGACAATTTTCGCTTTTTAACGAAGAATCGCAGTTGAATGAGAGACTTAGCACAACTTTATTTTACTCCCCGAGCCCATAAAATCAAAGGCTTGCGCTGCAAAAGAAAAAAAAGAAAGAGTAAAAAACAATGAGGCAGTGAAGCATCATCAGGTTATACATGACAGGGGCCAAGACATGGATCAAAGCAGAAGACGAGACCGGCTGAGAAAAAAAACCAATAACAGCAAAACCAACTACAAATGTACGGCTAGAACAAAAGACTCAACACGGAACACAAGGAGGTGTGGTATACGGTGCGCCACTACACAATTCAGGCAATGGTAATCTCCGAAATCTCGCCCATTTCTGTCTTGGTCTCGCCAGAAACAGAATAAGATATCCGCCAGCGCAACTTTACTGAGTCAACTTTAGAGGCCTTGTCGCCAGCTTTCCATACTTCAACGGCCTGCGTCACACCATTGTTCTGATGAGGTGCAAGGTCACGGCCTGTTTGAGGCTGAAGGCCCAATTCAAAGCCCTTTGTGTGGTGAGATTAGAGGTTAGTGGGGGTCTCACAGGGTAGATATAATTGCGATGACATACCTTGGTGACAGCAAGTTGGAAGTGAAGTTGACCGATAGGCTGGGGGGTGTTGTTGCTGAAGAAAAACGCTACAGCAATGGCGTTGACACTAGTTGGCCTGCGGCCAGCCACCATGTCAATCTTAATACTTGTGTTGTTTACTGTAGAGCGGATTTCCTTGGGAGCAGAAGACACCTCGGGTAGCGCAGAAGAAAATGCCCACTCGTCATCTTCGGCCGGCACAGTTGTGCTAGCGGTAGCAGGGGTAGATGTAGAAGTGGGTGTATTTTTAACCGAAGAGGCGCCAAAACTAGCAGCAGGCGCGGGGCTAGAGGAAGAAGAGAGGCCAGCGAGAGCAGCAAAGGGGTCATTTGAGGCTGCAGGCTGAGGTGTTTGGGCCTGGGAGAGACCGGGAGAAGGAGAGAAGCTCGCAAGTGGCGAGGCCGTTCTGGCAGTGCTATTATGGGTCATGGAAGAAAGAAGACTCGGGCCGGGGACGTTAGAGTTAGCCCCGAAGCCTAGGGCAATGCCTCCACCTTGGCCAAAAGATGCCGAAGTAGAGGAGCTTTCACCAATGGCTAGGCCCAAGAGATCGTTTTCTAGGCTCGCAGAGCTCGAAGGCTTTTGACTAGAAGATGGTGTGCTAGAGCCAGCAGTAGGCTCTGGGTCTCCGCCTAAGTCTATCAGTGACAGCTCAGTAGATGCACTTGTGTTGGCAGATAACTGCGCAGCTGCTGTAGACTTGGTGTGTTGTCCACCAGCAATGCTTTTTGCGCCTTCGATATCGCCCTTCTTCATCAACTTATAACGCTCGACGGTCCGGTGAATGTTGTCATTAATTTCAAACAACTTGGCGACAGCTTCGTGGTCTTCAGACTCTTCCTCGCACATTTTCTGGATTTTAGGCTGTGCGCTTTGTAGAGCAGCAGCTAGTTCTGAAAAGACGTCACCGTCCACCATCTTGTCGCCCACCTGGAAAGCTTCGAGTCTCTCCTCCAGTAAGCGAGCCTTTGCTTGTATTTTGCCGACTTCTTCAGCGGCCTTTGCGCGGTAGTCGGTCTTTGATCGGGTGTCGAAACCGGTCATAACCTTCATGAGGCGATTCGCTTCCTGTAAATCAGCGGGTGTTCCGCGACGAATGAGTTCCTGGAGCTTGGCAGACTGAGCTTCCCGCTCTTCTTCTTCCATCTCCTCTGCGGATTTGAGATTCTGTGGGTTTGTTAGAATCTGCTACTTATTCGGTATACATGGAGGCGTGGTGGGTGAGGAAACAATATTGGTATCACGACAAATGCTTTAATACTTACATCGCTAGGATTCAGCACGGCAGCATCTTCGCGGCGTACTTCAGGAAAGCTGTATCCCTTGTAGCTTAGAAGGCGGTGCATGTCGCGTATAAAGCCAAGGTCCTGCTTGTATCTACTGGTCTCGCAAATCGTGCCGCGCCATTCTTCAATACAGGCTAAAATCTTGGTCTGTACCTTAGAGCAGCGGATGGGAGGTCTCTCTGGGAAGCGGCGGACAAGCTCGTTTAAAAACTCCTTGGTGCTTATTTGAAGATGGAAGGCATAGCCGCAGTTCTTCACACAGATGTCGAGGAGGTGCAAGGCAAGAAGCGCGACAGTGGGGTTCCGGTGATTGATATAGTTGACAATAGTGGTGGCCGCTTCGCGTGGGGCATTGCCCTTCTTGGAGTTGATCAAATCGACAATCTCGAGATTGAGGGCAAGATTTGGCTCGAAGTTTTCGGGGCTGCAGGCAGCCTGAAGGTATCGCTGCAGCTGAGACATTGAGGACAGGCCGATGGCGAAGATGCCTGAGTTATGAGGTCTATGGCTCTAGCGAAATAAAGAAACTAGGACTTGAATGGCTAAATAAGAGGTGGATGGGTAGTGGCAGTGCGGGGCGATGTCGTGACAATATAGGCTTGCTGGAATCCGGGCGTCAATCAACACACTAGAGGTGGCGGGTGGAGCTGTTTGGGTTGGAAATAACAGGTGGACAGACCTCTTAGAAAGAAACCGCTGGTGTAATAAGAAGCTGTTACGAGTGCTATAACAAAGAGCCACGCATGGCAGAGCAAAAAGGCACTAGATATCGAGAGCGTTAAAACAAAGATCAGGAGAGCAAAGCCATTGAGGTTTGAGATTCAGCGAGAGCTATGCATGCACGGCTACAGTTGGTCTTCTCGAACAAACCACCTATCATTTCGATAAGAAAGCTAACAGAAGCCTAGTACTCCATTGCCAAATGCTTGCTTGCTTTGCCTTGCCTAATAAGGTGAGGCCCCACCTGAGTGGCGTTCATCGTCTACGCGTGGCGTCGGTCCTAAGTGTGGCGTTTGAAATTTTGTAAGGCTTCACCAAGGCTAAAAGTTGCACTATCGTGAGATACAGACGGTACACTCTGATATAAGAACATTACCCTATCGCCAGTCTCTTCTTTTTTGTTTTCATAGGCTCAATTACCTACAACTTGCACACGAGCTTATTCGAGCCTATCTAATCAACCCTGTACTGCGGGGTAATTCGCATCTGCCCCTCAATCGATTCTTCCCTAAGCGCAGCTTAACGCTAAGCGCCTCCAAACTTTGCTCTTACGGATCAGAGCCTAATTTGCAGTTCCTATTACTATTTTGTCACAATTCTTTGCTGGCTCTAGACCACAGTCAATTTGTTATCTATCCATAAAATGGTCCGCCATAAAAAGGAAAACTTTCGCGGCAAAAAGTCCCACCATGGCCCTCCACGTCAACGCACAACACGCGATGGCCAGCCGTCCGCTCCCTTGCCTTTCAAGGCTGCTTGTTGGGACTTAGGACACTGTGATCCTAAGCGATGCTCTGGCAAGAAGCTCATGAAGAGCGGCCTTATGCGTGAGTTGCATGTTGGTCAACGATTCCCTGGTGTCATTATCACGCCAAACGGAAAAAAGACCTTGTCGCCTGCTGATGCACCAATGCTGGAACAGTTTGGCTGTGCAGTTGTTGAGTGCTCTTGGGCACGTATGGCTGAGATACAATGGAGTCGCGTTGGCGGCAAATGTGAGCGCTTATTGCCATACCTAGTCGCTGCCAACACCGTCAACTACGGCAAACCCTGGCGCCTGAACTGCGCTGAGGCGATGGCGGCTGCATTTGCTATCTGTGGTCATCTAGACTGGGCGGAAACAATTTTGGAGCCCTTCTCATATGGCCAGGCCTTCCTAGATATCAATGAAACCATTCTAAAGCGCTATGCAGCCTGTGAAGACGAGGCTAGCATTAAGACTGTGCAGGATGAGTGGATGGAGAAGCTAGAAAGAGAATACCACGAGTCTCGCGAAGAGGATGACATGTGGACTTCTGGAAACACCAATCACAGGGCACCAGTAGACTCCGAGGAAGACGAAAGCCAAGACGAGGAAAGCTCAGAAGAAGAAAGCTCAGATGAAGCCAACCACAGTGGGGATGAGAGCGCCAGTGGCATATATCTAGGTAAAAAGCCTGAAAAAAAGCCGGCAGTCGAGGAGAAAATCAAGGACCGGTTCGACATTTCCTCCGATGAAGACGACGAAGATGAAGAAGCTGCCATGGCTGAAATTAGACGCAAAGTGCTTGCCTCCAAGACATTCCAGGATGCCCCCGCACCCAAGGACATACTACAGATTGTACGAGACGAGTCAAATCGCAAAGGATCGAACAACGCTTCAGAGTCGCAAAAATTTAAAGTTGCCTTAGACTTTCAACCAGACTCAGATAACGGCGAGAATGAGGACAGCAACAACAAAGGGAGCGAAGACGAGGGCGCTAGTGATGATGATGACTTTGACAACATCATCGATGCGACGCCCATGACGGACCGGATAGGCCTGAAGAAGCTAGACAAGGCACGCAACGCAGTCAAAGTGAGCAAAGCTTCGTTTTCAATGAACATAATGTCTGCCCCAGGACGTGGATAGAGACTTTTCATGAAGTTTTAGAAAGCACATGTACACATAAAGTAAAAACTGGGGAAGAAGGTAAATAAAAAGAATGCGTAAACGGCCATCTTGACAAGAAAAAGAAAATCTATACCAGAAACTCCATGACATCACTACTCTCATACTCTCGCGTAATTTTTATCGTACACAAAATAGGTTGTAATAATACAAAAGGGGTTAGTTCGCTTAGGTCTATAGAGACCGCTTGGTACGAACCTCTTCGCAAGTCTGAATTATATCGCCAGCCTCAAAGTCCTGGAAGTCTTCAAAGCTAACACCACACTCGGTTCCAACTCTCATTTCCATGACATCACGCTTGCCATGTTTTAGTTCGCTCATTTTGCCTATGGTTTGGGGACAGTCTGTTAGTAGTTGCTTCTTGCATAAGCATTCTCTGGGATAATGAGCCATTGATCTAGTTGTTTTTTCGACTTACCCTCATATAGCAATTCTTTCTTGCGGAAGATTCGGACGAGATCATTGCGTTTGAAGATGCCGTTGCGCACTTTGCAGCCGGCAATGTTGCGGTAAATGCGCCGCTTCACATTAATGGAGAAGATCTTTGAGACCTCAGCCTCACCAATCACACGGTATGTAATCTTATCGTCTAGCTTCTTGGAAAGAATGGTTTTGACGTCGTCGGCCACTGTGTAGATTACGCTGTGCTCTACGATTCGCACGTCTTGTTCTGAAGCAAGGCGTTTGATATGGCCTAGTGAGGGATTGTTGAATGAGATGATGGTACTTCCAGAAATAGCGGCATATTCAACATCAGACTCGGAGATGTTTCCAGCTGCCTGGCGTAAAATACGTGGCTGTACCTCATGATTTCCAATCTCCAAAATCGTGGCAGAAACAGCCTCCACCGACCCCACAACGTCACCACGGACAATGAAGTTGACGGTCTGGGGTCCCTTCTTCTCTTCCCCGGCATCCTCGCTGTTTTCCTCGGCTGCCTTCTTTGCCTCATCTGCCACCAAAGCCTCTTTCTTTTTGCGTTCTGACTCCGCAAGTTGGCTTTGACCTTCCTCGCGCTCCCTCATTTCCATACGATAATCGACAGCAGTGCGTGCCTTAGCCTCATCAGGGGCCTGGATTATCTGGTCTCCAGCCTGTGGCAGGTCTCTCCACCCCAGAATCTCTACTGGGGTGCCGGGGCCAGCCTCCTTGAGTTCCTGGCCGGCCTCATCACGGAGAGCACGAACACGAGCCCATGTATGGCCGGCAACGACACAATCTCCAACACGAAGAGTACCGCGTTTAACAAGAACTGTGGCAGCCTTTCCAACACTCTTGATGTTAGCCTCCAAAACCCAACCTTCAACCATGCCATCGAGTTCGGCGCGCATGTCGAGCATTTCAGAAAGTGTGATGATGTTCTCTTCCAGCAGGTCCATGCCCTGACCTGTTTTTCCACTAACAGGAACGACCTGTACATCACCACCATAATCCTCAATTTCGATCTCATGACGACTGAGGTCGTTCTTGACAACGTCAATTCGAGCATCAGGTTTGTCACACTTGGTGATTGCCACAATTATAGGAACCTGTGCCTCGCGGGCATGCTTCAAGGCCTCCAGTGTTTGGGGCTTTACGCTATCGTCGGCAGCCACAACTAGAATGATGATATCCGTAGCATTAGCACCACGCTTACGCATAGACAAGAAAGCTGCGTGGCCAGGCGTATCCAAAAATGTTATTTGCTTCCCAGATTTCATCTTCACTACAAAGGCACCGATGTGCTGTGTGATACCGCCATGTTCCTGTGCGGCAATCGAAGACTGGCGCAACCAATCTAATAGGGTTGTTTTCCCGTGATCTACATGGCCCATGATAGTGACAACAGGGGCTCGTGGAGGCAGCGCGGAAATGTCTTCGGGGGGTGGCCTGGTCCGCACATCACGGGCCTGACCATCGTCAACTTCAGCCTCGAGACCAAACTCTTGGGCAATTAGGGCTGCGGTCTCGCCTGTCATTATGGTATCCTCTGTCATATCCTCAAATCCATATTCAAGTAGAATGTCCAAAAACTCCTGGATTTTGACTGACAAAGCTTGAGCTAAGGCTGAGACACTAATGAATTCGGGAAGGTAAATGGTCTTGACCTTGTTGGCTTCAGCTTCGAGAGCTGCCTTTTTAGCGGCTTCTTTCTCGGCCTTGCGTTCAGCCTTGCGTCGACGGCGCTCTTCGAAGAGCCACTCATCCTCAGCACTCCAGGCCTTTGCATCAGGGTCTTCATCGTGGAGTTGCCGACCGTGTTTGTCATATTCCATATCGCTTCGTTTTTTCTTGTTTTTCTTAGCAGGACGGTCATGCTTACGGTCCTCCTCGTCCTCCTCAACTGAATTATGACGACCCTTGCGCCCCTTCTTCCTAGGATCTTGAATTTGGGCCTCTAGGGAATCGTTGG
This sequence comes from Ceratocystis huliohia, assembly GCA_038382965.1. Lineage (NCBI taxonomy): Eukaryota > Fungi > Ascomycota > Sordariomycetes > Microascales > Ceratocystidaceae > Ceratocystis > Ceratocystis huliohia. Next base: position 33,581 of record JAXCEX010000170.1, read on the forward strand.
GCGGTAATGAGGTGTCAACAACAATCCCCAGAGCTTCCAGATTCGATCCACTTTTGTTATCCCTATCGCCCTTGTGCTGGCTTGGAGTTTCCGGAACGCTGTGGGCTTCTTTGTAGGCATAATTTTTGGGTAAATCCACGCTCCCGCCTTGGGCGTGGTTCACAGGCAAACCCCTACTCTGAGCTCGTGCATCTGGTCGTCTTCTTTCATTGCTTTGGTGATGAGTGTTTTCTCTTAACTCTTGGTGCTGATTTTTGTCTTGTCCCCGACTTTGACTTTTTCCTTGTTCACGACGCTTGCGCATCAACAGGCCCCATGACCCAAGGCCTTGTCCACTTGTTGTTTCTCTTTTGTTACTATTGCCACTATCATTGCTTTCAATAGTTTTCTGGCGTTGTGAATGCAGATTGTTGATCAAATTGCTGAATCTGCTGATCTGGCTCTGAGGATCTTGACCCTCCTCTAGTTTTGAGGATGCATTTTTAGACATGCTAGCCAAATGAGAAGCTAATCTAGCTGCTTGTTCAGAATCTGGTTTTTGGGCGGAGGCCTTAGTACTAAGGAAGGTTTCAGGGTCACTTCGGCTGGCTCTAAAGTTTGGAGAAGATGGGAACTTGGGGGAGGGGGTCCCTATGTCTGATGACAAGGCAGCTGCATTTGCTTGTCGCAATCTCCCCCTAGCAGCCATCTCGCCAGGAAGCAAGAAATCATCTTCAAGTTTGGATTTTCGAATTATAAAGCTAGATTTTGGTGGTATAGAAGGGGATTCCAAGATTTTTGTAGGGGTAGAGGTAGTTTGTGCTGAAGATTGAGGGGCAGATGTCGGATCCGGTACAGGTGTGGATGCCAGCGCCGAAGAGGATTCCGGAATTTGAGCTTTACGGAGCCTGTCCCTTGCAGCGCGCTCATGGGGAAGAAGAAACTCGTCATCCACTGATTTCCGGCCAATGGAAAACAAGGGTTTCCGTGTAGCAGCAGAAGTCGAAGCCGTTGCAGCCGGAAAAGCAGCGCGAATAGGTAGGGGCATAGTTCCGGTTGCAGAAAGCCTCCTTGATTCCACTTCAGTAGCAGATATGAGAGGGGCTCTGGCCTGGGCTCGGGCTCTGGCCTCGGCTATGAGTTTTGCTTCGGCAGCAGCCCTAGCCTTTGCTTCTGCCAAAGCAAGACTTGTAGCCCTGGCATTTTCTTGGGCGGCTTTAGCCTTTTGCTCAATCTTCCTAGCCTTGGCCATCGCCTGTTCTTCAGCATCTTTAGCCTTTTGTTTGGTTATCTCTTGCATGAGTTTAGCAGCCATGGCCTCATTTGTGACTTTAGCTTCGGCAGCCTGTCTAAGTGCAGCGCGTTCTTTTTCTTGCGCAAGTGCCTTAGCTTCAGCGCGTTCTTTGGCTTCAGCGGCAGCTTTAGCATTGATAGCAGCTTCAGCTTCAGCAATCGCCTTAGCTCTAGCAGCCTCAGCAGCAGCCTTTTCCTCAGCAGCTTTGATTCGTTTACGGGCCGCTATTTCGTATGGCAGAAGAAACTCATCATCATTAGATGCCTTTCGAATGGTGAAGCCCGCAGGCTTTTTGCTATGAATAGGAGATTCAAGCGCAATCGAAGCATTTGATGTGGGCGTATTCGTAGCTGGAATAGCCGTAGACTCGAGATTTGGGGAAGATGTGATGGATTCAGTTGTATCCAAGGTTGGTGTAACTGGCAGGGTCTCTGGCTGAAGTTGTGGAACAATGGTGGTGTTTATCTGTCCAGATAGCCCTGCGCTAGGCCTGCTATTATTCCGGCGAGTACTTTCAGCTTGAGGTGTTGGTATAGGTGGTGAAGTTTGCGTCGGAAAATGTGCCGAGGGTTCTGAAGACACTGCCGATGGCGGAGTTGCAGTATTGCTTCTAAGCCTTTTCCGAGCTTCGATCTCGTAGGGGAGAAGGAATTCTTCATCGCCACCTGAGGATGAGAACTGGCGAAAGCATTGCACTGGTCGAGGAGCTTTTGATAAAGACTGAGCCTGGAGTGCCCGTAAGTGCTGAAAATGCACAGTTGCCCCGTGATGATGCTTCAAATTTTATTAGCCACATATTAATTTAGCCGGTATATACTTGTGCCCTGGGCTACAAACCTTTGCTAGACTGCTTCGCAACATCTTGAGTACGCGGCGAACCGGGTTATCGACTAGTTGTGCTTTTTTTTTCCACCAGCATGGCGCTGATCGCGGCCTAGAACAGACGCTGAAAGCTTGATGCAACGGGTTGAGAGATCACGGGTAAACATCGGCTAATGTTAGAAAACTTGACGGGTCCCAAGTGACATGATAAGATAAATGTGGGGTTGAGAGCAGTGTAATCAAGGCCCAAGGTTACATGATGATTGCCTACCGATAAACAGCTCCCAAACAACTTATCACCAACTATATCTATTTATTTAACATTTAATAAAAATTCTAGACGCCATCTAAATACAAGGTACCACTGCACTATATTGTAAAGACTAATCTTCCAGATCGCACTTGAACACCGACTAGGCTCCAAGTAACATCATGAGAATGCATACCTGCTACCGAGCAATTAACTTGCTTACAACAAGCTAACCAGCCAAGGCTTAGTGAGGATCTTTGTTGACTCTGACTGCAGGCTGGGCCTTATTCTTTGACCCCTGACAGCCAATCATCATCAAGCGTTAATTTTGTTATTTCCTAGAAGTTGTGAGATGTGCGACGTTTTTCTTTCACCCTCTGCCCAATACATCGCACCAGTCTATTATTCAAACTTCTGTCTTCATATCTAATATCCTTCACGACCTCTCACTCCATTCTTCTTAACTGGCAGCTTCTAGCCCTTATTCAACATATACAAACAAGAAACACTATTGGCCTAGCCACAGTCTGTTTAATCCCATCCTGACCCCCGTTAACCCAGCAACAAGGGCCAGAAACATAGCTCAGCGCAACACGTCCCCATCCGAGAAATAAGTAACAATAAAACCTTGAGCCATGGCAGACAATCACATCGGCCTCCCCCAACAACTACACAATAGGAAACAATCTCTGACTGTAAAGCGGAAATTCACAAGCTCTACTGACCAAGTACAGCTCCCAACTCTCTATTCAACCATTCCAAACATCCCATTTGTTCTCCCTTCAAGAGACAGAAACGATAACTCCAGCGCCAGCGGAAACTTGAGTCCCCGATCTCAAGTTGCACATCAATTCAGCGGTCTAAATATCACGTGTGGGGGCGGGGTTGGTCTTGAAAACTGCCCAAATCAAGCTACCAACACCTCCCGTGCTGATACAACTCTTATCACAGCTTCTATTGCCACTGCACCCTTTCCTTCTACTTCCCCCGTAGTTATAGCTTCCTCTTCAACATCGTCTGAGGCCAAACATACCACAAGCAGCATGGCGCGCTTAGCACGCATCCCTCCTGCCGAAACCCCGACTCCTAGCACTTCTGATCCTATGGACGTGGATGGAGTTCAGCCTCTGCGTAAACGAGCCCGTAAGCCGGAACCCGAGATCAACACGCTAGATATGTCATCACTATCGGCAGACACATCAACCGATGATGTCGCCACACGGCCACGCAGATCGGCAAGAAAACAAATACCAAAAGCTACTTCTACGCCTAGTAACATCTCCCTTTCCAGCCGCCAAAGTCGATCGCGAAATCGAGTGAAAACAACTCCTGCCAGACAACCATCAACTGAGAACAAGCGGCCACCTACCGAAAAGCCAATAGAACCGGTGCAAGAACCCGGTGAACCGCCTCGAGTCGTAGAGCCCATCCGCGCAGCTTTAACGTGGAAAGAGGAAGAAATCACCGTTTTTGATCCAGACGACAAGGACGATGATGGCGTCGGTATGGACGGGGTCGCATTTGAGCCAACACCAGAGCTTGCCAAGATCCGCGATCGCAGACGCCGCGAGCAACTGGACGCCTATCGAAAGCAGATTGAAAACGATGCACGGGCAAACAGGCGGAACAAAAGACGGCAAACAAGCCCAGACGATCGCAAAGAAGTCCGGCGGGTTCGGTTCCTGGATTTCGCCGTGTAAAAATGCCTTTCTTCACATGTTTTTTTGCTAGTAGATATGACCTGGTTTTTCGCTTGTTCTTCTTTTCTTGGATATCACGATGTAATGTATATTTGGTCTACTAAGGGGCTTTTTTCTGAATTATGTCAAAGTTATGATACGTCTGCCACATGTCGGAGTTCCGGTTAGCCTGCGCTTTTATCGTTATGAGTTCAGCTCTTTGATAGGAATCCTGATTGATTAATTTATAAATTGCCCGTGTGTTTCTATGTTTCATTTTAATAGTGTTCATGCTATTTCGTTTTGATACGCAGTATTGTACAGTATTGATACCCGGTGACTCTGGCATTTATATCCAATCGTACCATCCCATCCATCCCTTTATTCTTCCCAGTACATGTCGATTTCGCTCATCCCCGGTCTCTACCAGAATTTCCACCACGCTTTTCTTAGTTTAGCTTGTTCAGCTTCCCGTGCCTTGATCATAGCCGCTTCACGCTGTTCTCGCGTTAAACTCATATCAATAGCCGCTCCTGAAGGCGCCGGGGGTCTGACTACGGCCTTTGGAGGGGGGCCAACAGTAATGTTTTCAGTCCCTTGCTGTTCATTATGAACTTCTATAATCTTCTTCATAGCAATTCTCTCCATTTTGCGGTTCATATTGCAGTATTCAAAAGCGCCCGCGGAGACAATCAGTCCAAAAGTTACAGCAAAGTTAGCTGCCGATTTGAAGTTGCCTGTATCGTCAGTTAGCATCGCAGCATGGCAAAACCCCAGCTATCCGGTCATGACATGCCTTTCCATACAAAACGCCCGGCTCCAGCTAGTGCTGCGCCAATGATTCCCTTTTCCAGACCCTGCTTTGCGCATGGAATAGATGCAATTTCCTTGAAGTCATCAGGCTTAATAGTTCTGATTGCAGACTCAAGGTTGACATCAATGGTTTCTTTCTCAGATTGAGGTGCATTGGGGTCTTTTCGCAAAGTATCAGTAAAGTTTCTTTACAGGTTTCGGATTGCAACAGACTTGCCTTCGGGCTTCTGCCACATGAATACCTGGCGCTCATTAGAGCTCTTCGCAGGCTTCGTTGGTCGTTGATCATCCATTTTGGTAGTATTACAGAAGCAAAATCCCGCCAACGTTTGCAGGCAGTCCAAATACAGTTTTATAGTCTAGATACCGTTGTTTCTAGAACGGCAGTGTGATGCTTGAAGACAATCTGCGGTCATTGATACCGGCTTCAAGCTAAAGCCCCCCATATCAAGCTTCTGATCGTGCGTCACGTGACTACCCGCCGTTAGAAATGTGGGGCTTTGGTTTTTCTGGAAGCTATCGCGCTGCACTATGGCGCGAAGCACTTAACGCGACTTTTCTATTTAGTACCCTAGCACAAAATAACAAAGAATGCATACTAAATGTTCGGGAGCTTGATGCCACTACAATTTCACCCACCCTAAATTCAATATTCAGGGTGACATTTGGCATCACGTCTTTTGCTAGCTGTTAGACTGGATAACTATAGATTGTCTTTCTCCATCTCTTTTTATATCATAGAGAATTAAGCCTAGCCATAATTACGACTACACCACGTCTCCTCTTTTCTACTCTTTTTCCTATTAACCACGTACCGGCCGCTTTAACTGTGATAACATCTTCGACCACCCCCCCCCCCCCAAATATCCACCGCTATGCCCAATACTTCTTTGCGGAAGCCTCAGAAAGGCGTCACTCGACGCGGTAAAGCCGCCTATCATGGCTCACAAACTACCCGCACATTCACCTCTACTCCAGGCCGGTTTGAAGCCACTTCCACTGATGAGAGATGGGAGCGAACTCGGATGGCCCACCAAATAGACGAAAAGATGGGTTTCGAACGCATTGAAAGCGGCAAGAGGAAAGAGGGCTGGCTCGTCAATATTCAATCCACCTCGATCCCGGATGACCGCAATGTCAATGGTCGAGCAGCCCTCGACTGCTACTTCATCGAAGATGGAAACGAGTCTACTTTCAAGGCCACAGTCGAGTACGAACCATACATGCTAATTGCAGTCCGCAAGGGCCGCGAAAGCGAAGTCGAGGAATGGGTAAAGCGTATTGATGGAGGTGGTGTTGTCAAAGCTGTTGCAAAGATTGAGAAGGAAGATCTTACCATGCCGAACCACTTGTTAGGCTACCGGAGGACCTTTCTCAAGCTCACATTCCTCAATGTTTTTGATCTGATGAGTGCAAGGAGAGAAATCATGCCCATTGCAGAGCGGAATAGAAAGAACATGAATGCCATGGATGCATATGCTGATGTTGTGCGGTATGTGCATACGGGAACCCCACCTTCCACGTCACAAGAACTAACCATTGGAATTTAAAACGCCTAGAACAACGGGAGAACTTGATCTCTATGATGATTCGTTAGAGCAAGACGAACGAGAGAACGCCAATGTTGCGGATGCGAGCGACTATATTGTTGATATCCGAGAGTATGACGTACCATATCATGTCAGAGTAATGATCGATCTTGGTAACTCAAGCCCTCCCTGGTCAATAACGAAAACTTTATGTACTAACAACTCCAGACATACGAGTGGGAAGATGGTACTTCATAGACTTCTCTGCTGGTGTAACAACCTTGAAAATCAACGAGGAGCGTCTCGCAATGGCTGATCCTGTTGTCATGGCCTTTGACATCGAGACGTGCAAGTCGCCATTGAAGTTTCCCGACTCTTCAGTCGATCAGATCATGATGATTTCGTACATGATTGATGGCCAAGGTTTTTTGATCACGAATCGAGAGATCGTTTCAGAAGACATTGCGGATTTTGACTACACCCCGAAACCTGAATATCCCGGTGTCTTCATAATCTTCAATGAGCCTAACGAGCGGGCCCTCATCGAGAGGTTTTTCGAGCACATCAAAATTTCTCGGCCAACAGTCATTGCTACATACAACGGTGATTTTTTCGACTGGCCATACGTTGAGGCTAGAGCAGCGTTTAATGGTATCGATATGTACCAGGAGATTGGGTGGAAGAGAGACTCAGAAGACCAGTTCAAGTGCAACTACGGCGTTCACATGGATTGTTTTCACTGGGTAAACCGTGATAGTTACCTCCCACAAGGCTCCCGTGGTCTCAAGGCAGTCACAGTAGCGAAGCTCAGCTATGACCCCGACGAATTAGATCCCGAGTTGATGACTCCTTATGCTAGCGAAAGACCACAGACGCTTGCCGAGTACTCGGTTTCTGATGCCGTAGCTACGTACTACCTGTACATGAAATACGTGCAGCCTTTTATCTTCTCGCTGTGTACCATTTTACCCCTAGGTGGCGACGACACACTGAGAAAAGGCACTGGTACGCTTTGCGAAATGTTGCTAATGGTGCAAGCCTACCAAAAAGAAATTATTTTGCCTAACAAGCACGTATCAGCAAAAGAATCTTTCTGGGAAGGACACTTGCTTGAATCGGAAACCTATGTTGGTGGCCACGTTGAGAGTATTGAAGCCGGAGTTTTCCGTGCTGATATTCCGGTGAACTTCGCTGTACAACCAGCGGCTATTGACGAGCTTCTTCGAGATCTAGACGCTGCATTGAAGTTTAGCATCACGGTTGAAGAAAAGAAAAGCATGGACGACATAACAAATTACAGCGAGGTCCGCAGCCAAATCGTAGAAAGGTTAACTCAGCTTCGAGATACGCCAAACCGGAACGAGAATCCTCTCATCTATCATCTGGACGTTGCGTCCATGTACCCTAACATCATGACCACCAACCGACTTCAGCCTGATTCTATGATTCAAGAGTCAGACTGTGCCGCCTGTGACTTTAACCGGCCAGGCAAGACTTGCGATCGTCGAATGCCTTGGGCTTGGAGAGGAGAGTACATACCGGCCAAGAGAGACGAATACAACATGATTCGTAACACCCTAGAAGGTGAAAAGTTCCCTCCTCGGCGGCCTGGAATGCCTATGAGGTCTTTCCAAGAGCTATCTCTTGACGAACAGGCTGCGTTGGTTCGGAAACGTTTGCAACTTTACTCACAAAAGATCTACCATAAGATTCACGAGTCAAAGACACTTGTACGAGAGGCTATAATCTGTCAACGCGAGAACCCTTTTTACATCAACACGGTACGTGACTTCCGTGACCGTCGTTACGATTACAAAGGCAAAGCCAAGGTATGGAAGGGCAATGCAGAAGCTCTCAAGTCGTCTGGTGCTCCTACATCAGAGGTAGATGCTGCGAAAAAAATGATCGTCCTATTTGATTCCCTGCAGCTAGCCCACAAAGTTATTCTAAATTCCTTTTACGGATACGTCATGAGAAAGGGCTCTCGCTGGCACTCAATGGAAATGGCTGGTGTCACGTGCTTGACTGGTGCTACCATTATTCAACTTGCCAAAGACTTGGTTGACCGTCTCGGTCGTCCTTTGGAACTAGACACCGACGGTATTTGGTGTATGCTTCCAGCAACATTCCCCGAGAACTTCTCCTTCAAGTTGAAAAATGGCAAAAAGGTGGCCATCTCATATCCTTGCGTCATGTTGAATCATCTAGTTCATGCAAAGTTTACCAATCACCAGTACCAGACACTCGTTGATCCTGCCGCTTTCAAGTATGAAACACACAGCGATAACTCTATCTTTTTTGAAGTTGATGGTCCTTACAAGGCTATGGTTATCCCTACATCAAAAGAGGAGGATAAGAACTTGAAGAAACGTTATGCCGTGTTTAACCATGACGGGTCTTTGGCTGAGCTCAAGGGTTTCGAAGTCAAGCGCCGTGGTGAGCTAAAGCTCATCAAAATCTTCCAGCAGCAGATCTTCAAGTTCTTCTTAGAAGGTGCTACTCTGGCCGAGTGCTACGGTGCTGTTTCTAAGGTTGCCAATCGATGGCTTGATGTTCTATACAATAAGGGCTCCACACTATCTGATGAGGAACTTATGGATCTTATTTCGGAGAACCGTAGCATGAGCAAAACTCTTGAGGAGTATGGCAACCAAAAGTCAACGTCCATTACAACAGCTAAACGTCTGGCCGACTTCTTGGGTGAAGGCATGGTGAAAGACAAGGGTCTGAACTGTAAATTCATCATTTCATATATCCCCCGCAACGCTCCTGTCACTGAGCGGGCTGTTCCTGTTGCAATCTTCTCGGCTCCAGAAGAAACGAAGCGATTGTATCTCCGCAAGTGGTTGAAAGAAGATCCGGCCAGTGTCGATCCCCGTGCTCTTTTAGACTGGAATTACTATTTAGAACGCCTTGGCTCCGTTATCCAGAAGCTGATTACTATCCCTGCTGCGTTGCAAAAAGTCCGTAATCCGGTTCCCCGAGTCACCCACCCTGATTGGCTACAGCGTCGTATCAACCAAAAGGATGACAAGATGAAGCAGAAGAAGCTCTCAGACATGTTCACTGTCAAGTCTAGCGAATCCAGAGACAATCCAGCAAACCGTTTAGTAGATGTCGAAGATTACGGAAACCAGCTTGCCAAAGCCAAGACTATCGGAGCTGCTTTTGCCTCCTCCCAGGTATCATCTTCGACCATGCCAAAGAGAAAGGCCCCCGAGCGTGATGAAACCCCAATTTTAGAGGATTTGCCGAAGAAAATGCCTGACCCATCAGAAGACTATATAGCGTTTCTGATGTATCAGAAGCGCAAGTGGAAGATGCAGAAAGAGGCTAGAGGGAGGCGTCGCCAGTTGTTTGGCGATCGTCGTATGAACAACCATAACAGCAGCATCCAGCAGACCATGATGAGACAGGCCCATTCAACGTTCACCAACACGTGGCAAATATTACACCTCAAGGCAACCGACAGTCCAGGTATCGTCCTGGCCTACGTTCTAATTGATGCAAAGATCCACCCTGTCAAGATTAATGTCCCACGGCAACTATATGTCAACTTCAAAACGAAGAGCATCCCAGAACTCAAACTAAACGACTGTTCCATAAAGCCAGCAAATGTCACGCTTCCTAGTGGCCATTTACCCGTCAATCTAGTTCAATTGACCATGTCGGAAGAAAGCTACATGACTGAAATGCAGAAATGGTTTCCACTTCTCAACGACCGCACCGTAGAGGGTGTCTATGAGCAGAAGCTCCCCCTAAATATGCGTGCGCTTTTACAGCTGGGAAATTCCTGTACCATTGACCAGTCTCAGGAAGCTGTGCTAGGCAAGGGTCTAGAGCGCGGCTTTGATCTCTCTGGTCTCAAGCAACCCGAAAAGAAACGCAACTATCTAGAGTCTGTTCCCCTTGCATTCATATACATTTCGCAAATCACCACTGGCGACAAGCAAATATATGGAATCTTCTCATCACGGGCAGAACAGGCGCACATTGTTATTCTCCAACGGTCTCGCGAGACCATGCAAGACATTCCCAATATTTCTCGTATTTATGAGGAAAAATTACGGGAACATGTCGCCGAGGTTACGGCTTCCAACGGTAGTATCCAAGACTTTTTCCAGTTCCAGGAGAAGCTCACTTTCAAGGTTACCCAGGTCACGACTCAGCGCAAAGCAAACTTAGAAATTGGTGATGTTGTTAAGAAGATGCACAGAGAAGAACTCCGGGCCCAAATCCTCGTGATACAGTCATCGCAACGCGAATCCTTGATTCACAACATTCCTATCCTTGGAGAGTTTCCTACGCTGCCTATGAAATACGACGTTTACGATGGCTCGCTGCCTCCTTTAGGCTGGCAGCCAGTTGCTGTCAGGCGCTTAGTGCGTCACTACTTGCGCTTGGCAGGTGAAATTACTCATTTTATGGCATTAGCTCGCTATGCTGATATTCCCCTGTGTAATCTAGAAAAGGAAGACCCGCGCTTCCTTATCGATGTTTCATATGCAAGGAGGCTGCAAGCCAACAACGTTGCCCTTTGGTGGTCAGCCGATGCTCGACCGGATCACGGCGGGTATGAAAAGGATAACATTGCTGGGCCACTTGATATGATGGCCATGCCTCAAGTCAACCACCCTGGAACGTACTTGACAGTCTGTATCGAGATGGAAGTTCGCAATCTGGCAATTAATACCATCTTGACATCATCTCTTATTAATGCCCTAGAAGGGTCAGAGGGTGAAATGTTTAACGCTGATCCCTCTACTGACAAGGATGGAACAGGCATTCTATATTCTCACAACTCATTTTCGGGCGCGGGAATCCGCGTTCTTCGTGGAATGGTCAAAAGCTGGTGGTCCGAGGCCTGTAGAGGTAGCCCCATGGCTGATCTCATGGTTAATCATTTACTGCGCTGGGTCGAAGACCCCGATTCTTATCTTTATGACAACACTCTCCACCGTTACGTGCAGTTGATATGCCGCAAGGCCTTCCAGCAACTCATGGGGGATTTCCGCAGGGTTGGATGCCAAGTAATCTTCGCCAACTCTAGCCGCCTAATTTTGCAGACTACAAAGCAAGATGTTGAGACTGCATACGCTTTTGGTCAGTACATTACGAAGTCCATAAAGACCCAGCCTTTATTCCACTTTATTGATCTAGATATCAAAGAGTATTGGGACTATCTGGTATGGTATGATGAATACAACTATGGCGGTGTTGGGTGTGAAGAGATTGCCGAGCATGAGGGCACTCAGGAGCTCAACACTGTGATGCATTGGCAAATGCAGACCTTTCTGCCTCCTCGCCTGCAGAGTGTCTTTGGCGATTGGGTAGTTGAGTTTATCCGCATCATGCATAACCTTAAACGTCCTAATGCTGCGGTATCAGGGACTCCACGTATGACGCAAATTCCTGTCCATAATCTGACTGCAGATCCCGAGAGCACAAATCTCACCAATATTATCTCTGGGCCCGTCTTTGAAAAGCCTCTAAAGAAGGAGATTGCCAGTCTGATCACTCGGCAAAAGCGCGAAATGATGCACGCCGAACTTGCCGCCGACTATGCTTTCCCCAATCTGCCAGGCTCACACATTTCTGGACTTGATAGCCACAAAGCTATTCTCGAGCTAGTCAAAGCTATCATGCAGATTCTCTCGCTAGACAAGAACATTATAATGGAAGCTCGCCTCCTGCGTAAAGAGCTGCTCCAGATGTTCGACATTAGTGACTTCAGCACAGCGGGAGCCTTCCGAAATCCCTCTGAGAGCCTTGTTCTACGTGATATTAGCTGCGAGAATTGTGCTATGCCGCGTGAATTTGACTTTTGCCGCGACGAGGATCTTCTGCCAGAGGATCTATCTCAAGGTGCGGGCGAAAATACGTGGCGCTGTACAGGCTGTGGGTTTGAGTTTTCACGAATGCGCATTGAGGAGCGACTCATTGCAGCTGTTGAATCATATGTCATTGAGTGGACGACACAGGACCAGAAGTGCAAGGTTTGCGGAGCCGTCAAGCTCGGCGAATTCATGGACCACTGTACATGCAGTGGTGAGTGGAAGAATATGCTAAATCGGGATGATATTGTGGATCGGCTGAAGGTTTACAAGAATGTGGCCGAGTTTTACGACATGCGCATGCTGTATAGCGTAGTAGGGGAGATCTTATCGGCCATATAGAAGGTTGATCATATGGAAGGGATTGGAGTGTATAGAGCTAGTAGTGCTATAAGACGATATAGTGAACAGAGCTAAAACAGAATCTGTCTGAGAAGGTTGTGAGTTATTTGAAAGGAAGGAAGAAAAAGAAGGTATGTTCAAAAGAGCACAGCACGATGATGATGTAAGTAGAACTCTGGAGAACAAGCAAAAAGGGAACATACAACACTGGGGATTCCCACGTGGTCACCCACCGTAGTACTAGTCCAGCGCTTTGTAGGTTAACTAGGGGAGAGCGGACGGGATCCCGTGCTTTCTACAAGCTATGGTCGTATGTCGGGAGAGTCTGGAGATATCGGGATTCATAGAGAATGTTCTCATCTCATAAGAATGCAAAAAGTAACAGACATACAACACCGAGGATTCGCATGTGGTCACCCACCATACTACTGGTTCGGCGCTCTGTGGCTTGACTAAGGGGGAGCAGACGGGACCCCGTATTTTCCACAGGCTATGGTCGTATGTTGGGAGTATAGCGCGTTTATCGGACATTATATTTCGGTCTACCGGCGCCGATCCGAATGGGCCCGGTTCCGTCCACCAGGCTTTGATGAAACTGCAGCTACATGCACGCGGTCGGAAGAACAAAACCAGCGTACTCCACCGGGGCCAAACCCCCATGCTGATAGCCGTTGGCCTTCTGTAGTAGCTAGTATTCGTTAAATTCATTCAAGTTCAAGCTAGAAAAGTCTGAAGTACAATCAAGGTCGTGCTGAAAAGGCCTCCATCGTATTGCTACAAAATAACAGCAAGTAGACGTAAGGCAATACAGTAACAATAACAAAAAAGGCTGAGAACAACCTATACAGCCGGACTACGGGCCTCCTTCTGGAGACACGCATAGAAACAATAATATGTAGGAAAGGAGTGACACTTTCGTGAGCACAACCCACAAGCAAACCGCCACCCAAGTATTTTTAAAGAGCTGACCTTGTAGCGATTCCATAGCCAGGACGCTCACGCAATAAGCTACAATGGTATGTCTCATATCACATCCGCCCGTCTTGGAAAATTGCCCAGAGCGAGTAGTAGCCAAAAAGCTTGCGGAAAAAAGCAATTGAGAAAGAATTCATCTCGAGGAACTAAATCTGCGCAGTATCAAAGAGGGCTGAAACAGACATACTGATAAGATAGAAGATTCACAGTACTGAGAAAAGGTTACTTCAATCTTGGCTTCTATCATACGAAGAGCATACGATTCAGCAAATGGAACAGCAGACGACGAAAAGTAGATGGTCAGCTAAACTGCGTCGGTCTGTCAGGAGTTTCATAGAGTGGAAAACTGCCCGCATATGCCTAGAAGATGACTAGACAGGGAAGCGAGCAGGAGGCTGTCTCTCACAAGACCCGCCAGTCTCACCAATCCTCTCTATACCATTCATAGTCCAACGAAGAACTCTGTGGGATGGCTAGGGTTTCACCTAGATGCCAACCTCCTTTTCAGCCAACACATCGAAAAAGCGAGAGTAGGCATCAACCAAGTGGCTAACGGCCGAAGATATATAAGCAAATGTAACGTGCATGCTGAAAGTAGCCTGAGTGCGAGCACTGAGCAAGGCGCCTTTCGCGATAAGCCCATGTATGGGAGCTGAAACAACAAAAACAGCTGTGGACAAAACGAACGTCGCAGTCAAAGAATGCCTACAGGCGGCCCTGCCCATGGATCACACAACGCCAAAAGAATGCATACACTATGCAGCAGGGATCCCACCAATCGAACTTCTGTTGGGGAATCTACCCGCTGGCACACATTAGATGAGGAACACGTTCTGCAAGGACCACAGTACAAGCCAGTGGTAGCGGGTGGCGCAAAATGCTCTCTACACAAAAGGAAACGCACACCGCACTGAAGCCAAAGGCTACTAAGCTAAACGTGTCTTTTTGAAAGGGGCTCAGCAATGAAGAGGCAGAGAGACACAAGGAGGAAGTGGACATGGTCCTCTTAGGGCCTGTTATAGCCTATTCCGACGGTTCGAATGACACGAACGAGAGCACAAGATCGGGGCGGGTGACTACTGCAGACGGAGCTGCCCTGAAGTCAGGAACCATAACTCCAGGCAAATGGATGAATAAGCAGATTTGGAAGCGAAGCCGGGGTGCCAAGGAACAGAATCTAGAACTATACATCAGTCTGACCAGAGCATAGAGCTAGCTATGTGCTGGGTACAAAGAGAGTGGAAGAGATAGGAATGGTGTTGCCCATTCAAAGATATCCTCTGTGGCTCTGCTGGACGTGCAAGGCAGTGCGGAGGTGAGGTCATGGAGCTAGAGGTTTGCGGACGAGCTACTAAAAAGCACGCAAGTAGCAAAGCATTTTGCTAGTGTGATTCGCTAAGTAGGACAAAACCAGCCTGCTCCGCTAGGGCTAGGACCCGTTAGCCTCTTAGACAGGTAGCTAATCTCAAAATCCCATCCCGCAGGAATGCCTTTGGGCAACATCTAGCGGAAAAGCCCCCCGGCCGCAAAACAAGATCCTAAAAGTTGTGGGGGATGCTTCAAGTCTGTAGGCACCTAAAAGTTCTAATAGTCCGGAAGTAGCGTCAGATGGCAACATCACCCGAGCTTCTTCTATCTATAACATGCTGTTGTGTTGCTGTAGAAGACCATCAGGTAGGTAGGTTTTGAATAGAACAAACAAACCAACAAGCAAAAAAAGCCAGGAGATGGATGGAGCCATCCTCTCCAAGTGGGCCCTTCTGTGTCTCCCGTTTGAAAGGCCTTATCAGGATCTAGCTAGGCTATACTATAGCGGCTAAAGCTGTCACAAAAGATCCCACTCAAGGACAAGTTGAAAGAGTGATTCTGGCAGACGTGCGATCCACTCCGGAGGCCATAAAACTAAAGTTCGAGGGCAAGCCTCTAAAAAACACACAAGCAGCAAGCCATACATGCTGCCAGCGAGTCGCGCCGTAGCCCCAGACCCCCTGAGTCAAGACAACTAACTACCTGAGCCAGGGCTGAGTGAGCCGCCCATTTTGAGCTTCCGGAAAGCCAGACCATGGTCCCCTCAGCAAAGAAAAACCAGGCAGCGGCACTGGCCGTGACATCGACAGGGGTATGTGCTATATTCTGAGCACCCCAGGATAACTCAGCTGCCGTCCGACACTGGCGGTAGGGAAACATGAGAGGATGCACAGTTCTTAGGAAGAGACGGCCGAGCGAGTACGAAGGAGAGAGCGGGGTTTGGAAGGTCAAAGACAGCCATACCATAGGTCATGTCGAGTAGGGCTGTATGGAGAGGCGTTAAAACAGGTCTCTTCCCGCTCATCAGCTACAAGAGAAAAAAAAGGGCTATAATAGCCATGATGACTACGGGAGTGCTCTACTAGCGTCTTTTAGACTAATTGTCACGTGTTCGACAAGGATCAAAAGGCTAGGCAGCCAATCCTAGAATCTAGCAGGCACCCCATCAGGCCACCTTAGCTATACTAGCGCCTCAACAGCTACAGGAGATGTCTGAAATCTGCAATTGCCAACTTTCTGGGAGTTGCTCTGGAAGGTTGCATCGCGATCTGCTTCTGTCGGCAACACGCCGTCGTAGTGCTGCGAAATAAAAACATACAAAACAACCAAAATAGAAAAGCGATGATGACCCTGACCTTCACATGCCCACAAGGTCTCGTTTTTCGGCTTTTCCAGTTACTCTGAGATCGTTTTCTCTTCTTATGATCTTCATGACTTCAAGCGAACGAGCGAACAAGCGAATGTTTGTGGCGAATGTGGGGGTTAGACCCATTTTTTGTGGGGCATTTTCTTTGTGCTGTTCAGCGACGGGCTACGGAGTGGAGAAGGCACGTAACAAGCTTGTTCAAGAGCAACTGTGCTTCTATCGTCGAGACCCGCAGAAGGCCAACCCTATCCAGTAGTGCCTGACGTCATCTTGAGAGATGTCTACGTCCCTCATTATTTGCTTGTGTACCCTTGGAATTTGCTGAGGATCAGGAGACCAAACACGCAAAGTATCCATGCCTACTCCTACTCTGCTAAGTTCCTAGTAACCAGTTGCATCATGGAAAAAACAGAGTTACCTCGCATTCCCTCTTCCAAGAAAACTGCTGCTATACAGCAGGGGAGAAAGCGGATCCCTGACATCCATCCCACGGCAAATTCAACTATTATATAAGCAGGCAAACGTCTAGCCGCTGTCTAAAAACGTATTGTGGGGCCATCATATGCAGGTAAGACCCAGCTATGCATGCTCCGTAGCTAGACTGCAAACACAGTGATAACTTATAAAGCAAGCTAAGCCCCATATGACTTTTCCCTCGGAGCCATACCTCAACCCATTTCCTCTCCACCCCAATAAGCATTTAACTCCATCTTTCTATCCTCATTATGGAACTCGATCCATACTCGCACATCATCTATACATACCCTATTGGCGCAGCCCTTGACCCTTTTTATCTTGTACTCATCAAGGAATGTGCAAAGGCTGGCATTGAGCCTTCCGCTGATGCATTTGATCAATTAGATCAAGTTGGTATGTCTATAGCTATCTTGGCGTTTGGAAATATGTCTACTAACTATTCTGTAGAGTTTGGCGCGCACCTTGCCCATTTTCTATCCGGGCTCCCAGCCGCTTGCTGTTTCCCATCAAATTACCACAACGGTGACTCGTTCCAAACCGACCTCTTCGACCTCCGCCGCAATGTGTCCCATCCACAATTCGACCGCCAACGTCTAAAACCTCTATTCAGAGCTGTCATGACCGAACTCCGCGATGACTTTGATGTCTGGGATGAAGCCGACAAGGTTGTGGAGTATTCCATTTATATATGTGGCGGGAAACTTAAAGCCAGGGACCTGGCAGCTAATCTAAGGCTGGAGCTAAAAACAATGTATGTTGATGTTCCGGATCTTTTCTCCACCATCTCAACCGGAATCAATGGTCTTGAGACAGTGTCTACCAGCTTCTTTGAGAAATGCACTCGAGATTGCAATCCCCGTTTCCAAGCTGAAATTGGATGGACGAGTTGGCCCACAAACATAACGAGGTCCAGTCTCGGGATGTGGCTCACTGAATTTACTAATCAGCTGGCCAATCATATCGATGATATAGGCTCAATCCCAGGATTGAAAAAGAAGCTTGTGGTGCACCCCGCTAACCATATTGAGAGCATTCTGCGCTTTCTAAAAGCTAATGTTTGCTTCACATATCCCCAAGATGGCCAGAACTTTTACTACCGGCCTTCACGCTTGCTAGTGGTAGGCACGCTGAGGTGTGACCCAAACGCTGATTCCTCACTAGCTACCTGGAAAGAACTTGTAAATTCTGTCAAAGAGGTGTTTTTTACCCATAATTTTCGCCGCTTTGTTCTAGGGTTTACCCTTTGTGGATCTATCATGAGAATCTGGCTGTTTGACAGAGCCGGTGGCGTTGCATCCCAATCGTTCGATATCAACAAAGATGGCAAACAATTCGTTGACATCATGGCCGCATTCCTCCTTATGGACATGGACCATCTTGGGTTCAACCCCACATTGGTGCAATCTAACAACCAGGTGTCCATAAATATCAACCGCAATGGAGTGTCTGAGCGCATTGTGATTGATGAAATTATAGCCAGCAACAAATGCATAGCCGGTCGTGCTACTAAGTGCTGGAAAGGCCATCTTGAAGGCCACCCTGAGATGGCCCTAGTGATCAAAGATTCGTGGCGAAGCTCTAAGGAGCATGATATAGGACAAATGCTGCAGAAGATAACCGAAAGGGGCGTTCCTTATGTTGCTCGCTATTACCACCACGAAGTTGTCCATGTAGATGGTTTCGCTGACAGCACCCAGGACAATGTCAGGAAAGGTTTGGACGTTTTCAAGTCTAAGCCTCGCCATCTGAATCAAGAAATACTGACGGAGCGGCATACCTACCATGGTCTTGAAAACATTCCTACGCAAATGTTGTCTGACGACGGATTCCGATCAAGCAAAACTACAAACCGGATCCACCATCGCCTCATAATGCGAGATAATGGCAAACACATTCATGAAGCAAATTCCCCCTCTCACCTTTTAAATTCTCTTGTCAAGTGCATTCGGGGCCATGAAGAACTATATAAGGCGGGTATTCTACATCGGGATATTTCCATATACAACTTGATCATTGCCCAAGACGGCGACAGTTCTTCTTGGCCAGCCTTCATCATTGATTTTGGTATGGCCATCGAAGTTGGCAAGGCTTCGAACTCAGAGAGGAAGGTTGGCACAAGGCCTTTTATGGCTGTTGGGGTATTATTAGGCCACAAACACACATTCGTACATGACCTTGAGTCATTCTTTTGGGTTCTATTTTGGATCTGCATTCACGCCACTGGCCCAAGGAAACATGAACATTTAGCAACACGATACCACAGTTGGTACGAACTCCAGGCGTTCAAAATAGCAATGTCCAAACTACAGCTAATTGCCAGTGAGCAAAACTTCCTGCATGTGGCAACCCGGGACTTTTCTGCCTATCTTCAACCTCTAGTGCCTTGTGTTAACAAGCTGCGAAAACTCCTGTTTCCAGAAAATGAATCCGGCGCAAAAGAAGATTTGAATCTCTATAATCAGATGTGCTCGGTTCTTGAAGAAGCGGCGTTTAGTTTGAATCGTTAGCACAAGAAAGAAAGAAAATTACACACCTTCCACGGGTAAAGAGTTTAATTAATATTGTTGTCACGACTCGGGAATAGTTTTATCAATGAAGCACTTGACAATTTGTTACATCGAGCCTTCTTTTATTTAAAATGGTGACTGTAGATGATGTCCAAGGCTTTGGCGAATAGCTTAGAATATATGAAGTATAAAAACATTATACTATGACAAGCGACTCTCAGTGGAGGGATAGGGGGTATACTCAAAGTTTTTGTTGGCAGAGTTATTGTTCTGCTTTTTGATCACCGTGTACAATGCGAAGAGAAGGAAGTGCGGAAGTTCTTTTAGAGCCGGAGGGGCTCTACCAATCTTATATGGATTAGAAGCACGAGAAGCCTAGCTGCTGTCTAGACACTGTCGAAACAGGCCATCTATTCTATGCCCTATCTTTGGAGCTCCAAAACTCCTAGCCTATAATTTGGAGGTACGCCTATCAAGTTATGCCAGACAGCAGATGTCCCTAATCCAGAGGCCGATATATCTTAGGCACAACACAACGTCGGTAACTAGACGTCAGATAGCTAGATTTCCAAGAGCAAGCAACCACAATTCAGTTGAAGGTGGACTAGTAGGCCACATCCAAGAAACTATACTCATATACCGGCTGTTAGAGGGGACTTCTTGACATGCTAGACAACTATTGAAATACAAAACGGCCTCTCCAACTACAACTTAACACCATCTATAGCTTGAGTTTAGTCAAAATTGAGATTCAGGGCATAGCAGATCTATGGCTTTATCTTCGTGTCTATGGCAGTGTCATTAAGGGCCCAAGAGAATATGGAAGTATCACCCAGGCAAATAATAACCCCCATTATGTAACTATAACAACAGTCAAAAGAGGCTTCTATAGGGGTTTTATGTCCAACTTAAGCCCCTTGCAAAAGTTTGCTTGTCTAACTATATGGAACTCAATTAGCCCAATCCAGATAGACTAGCAGTCCCGTCCTCTCCTAAACATCCCAGGGAAGGGGGGCTCTCTATCTGGCGCGGCCCGAGGACATACCTGTCGGGTTCCAGGATTGGTTATCTAGTCTTTTTGGTAGGTGGCAACCACCGGGGATAGGCCCCGGCGGAGTACAATGGTTTTGCCCTTCTACATGCATGGCTGTTGCAGCACCTCTATCTTTTCTTCTTTTTTTTCCTTTTCTCGGCCTTTTCCCACAATGAAAGCCCCAGGTGATCCCTAAACCCAGAAGCGGAGTCGACCAGCACTGATAGAAGAGCCCCCCAAAGGAAACACTAGCAAATAAGCCCAAAAGGAGAGACCCACCCGGAGGGCACCCCAGGGCAACAGACTACTGGTAGGACTCTTCCTAGGGTCCAAGTGGAAGGAGATAAGCCCTGCGATAGTCAAGGCAAAGGTGAACCACTCCCTCTTCGAAAGAATAGAAGTAGTGAAACAAATCACGAAGACGCATACGGGCTTTGCGCTCGCCCTGACGAAAACCCTAGGACTGTTAAGAGAAGGCGCGCTTGAGCTGATCCGCAATTTCTTAGAAGCCTCGGCCCTAGACAAAGAAATTGGCTGGGACAAATCCATCGTATAGAACATTCCCCGCCGTGTTCACGATGTGACAGAGAAGGGCAGCGAATTCAGACCAACCACCCTGGAAGATGCCAGGGCCGACATACAGAAAGCCTCCGGCAGGGATACAAGGACCCAGGGTGTCAATCGTCAACCTGGACAGGGTCCCAAAGGCGATTGAGGTCCTTGGCCTGTCCAGAATGGTCAGGCAGTCCACACCAAAGGCCCGAACCCCTCCAAAGTGTGACAGGTGTAGAAGGGGCCACTCAGCAGCAAAGAACTGCAATTTCGCAGCAAAGTGCAGAAAATGCGGTAAAGCTCACCTCACGAACAACCACTCGGAGAAAACAGCAGGAGATGAAGAACCAGATGAGTCTGGAGAAGAGGTCCCCCTCCAGAAATGAGTGGTAGGGCCAGCCGGAACAACAAAGAATCTTTCCTTAAGAAAAGCGACTAGATAACACAATAATTATGGGAGACTTCAACTTGCACCACAGTGCATGGGACACGGCGAATATCCGCAAGTGCGAAAAGGCCGCAGCCCTAGTCAAGTGGGTTAAGAGTCAAAGACTCATATGTGCTAATGACAACACAGTGCCCACCCACACCCAAGGAGGGTAATTGACCTCACCTAAGTTACAGTAGGTATGTGGAACAAGCTGAAGGGATACCAATGTGGAGCAGAGCTCGACTGCGTCAGTGACCATTCCCCAGCTGGTCGAGATCCAGGCCCAACAATGGAGAAAGGATAAGGTCGCAGTCAGAAGACTGAAAGACCTGAACTGGGAGACATTCACGGGCGCATGCAAGATGGCAGCCCTGAAGAAACGCGATGGAAGCCTCCACACCACTCCAGCAGAGAAAATCCAGATCAAGTCCTGAGAGAAAGACACCTAGCAGGAAGCAGATTACCGGACATTCCCAGG
The DNA here is from genome assembly GCA_038382965.1 of Ceratocystis huliohia. Lineage (NCBI taxonomy): Eukaryota > Fungi > Ascomycota > Sordariomycetes > Microascales > Ceratocystidaceae > Ceratocystis > Ceratocystis huliohia. The sequence goes on from JAXCEX010000170.1 coordinate 55,249, forward strand.
CCCCAAGTGCGATTAGGCCGCCGACGGGTCTGGAATCCAGTGACGGAAAAGGAAGCAGAGGAAGCGATCAGGAGGAAGCCCCAGAACAACAGGAAAGGATGGGATTCGGAACAAACTTATGGCCCTGTGCTGACCCGAGCTGGGCAAACTGATTACGCAACTCTTCGACGGGTGCGTCCAACAAGGATATCACCCGGCCTGCTTCAAGCCAGCAAAACTGGTAGCCCTACACAAGCCAGGAAAGAGAAACAGAAGCGAACCAAAGGCCTACAGGCTGATATCCCTCCTGCCCACCCTGGCAAAGTCACTGGAAAGAGTAATGGCCAAGAGGCTCATAACCGCAGCCATAGCTAAAGGGCTGTTCGAAGACACTTGTGCATGTGCACTGCCTAAACGATCCGCTCCAGGCCATGTGTGCAAATGGGTACAATCCTTCCTGGAGTCGAGGTCGGCTCAGATCTCACTAGATGGCAACACAGAGGCCCCGGGACCCACAAGCGGTAGCCTTCCCCAAGGGTCGCCTATCTCCCCCATCCTGTACATTCTTTTCATAGCCCCCCTATAATTAAGGGGAACAATCTAGCGAACTGCATAAAGGATCTACACTGACAATGGGATACACCATCAAATGGTGCACGGACAATGGCTTACAGCTGGACCACGGAGAAACCCAGCTCCTACACCTGACAAGGAAAACGTCGGTGACTGGAAACCCAAATCTGGTGATGGAAGACCCGCCGATGATTATGGCCACCCCCATTGGAGGACCGCTGAAATGGTTGGGAGTTTGCTTTGACCGGAAGCTCAACTTCCACAAGCATGTAGACCAGGTCGCGAGGAAGCTCGAGAGATTGACACACAGCCTGAGAATCCTGAGAGGATGCGAGCATAGCGCACCCGCCAAGGAACTGACACCGGTAGTGAGAGCTAGCATTCTAGCCTCGGCCATGTACGCAGCAGCGACGTAGTGGAAGCCATGGTTGGTAAGGAACAATAAAAAGACAATTAAGTTGGAGAAACCACTGAGGAGAAAACGGGTCCCCTAAGGGCAAAGCAGGGGACAGTCCGGACTCGAAAATCCGATTTGAGATAGAACTTGAATATATTTAACGTATACGGGAATCACAGAGATCAAACGACGCCCGACCAGATTTGCTTGTTTTGTTTGTGCTATTTAACGTCTACCTGATTGGTTTTACCCAATAATACGACGGCCTTCCCGGACAGAAACGGCCCAGAACGATGTCGTCATCCGAGGCCGTTTCTGGGCGGTCGGCAATTGCGGGTGTGCGCGAGGTTCAGAAGCCTTCCATGACCATCAAGAGCCCAGTGTAAACACCGAAAGGTTCTTTGACTCGAACTAGACTTTCCCCGCGGGAAGTTCCAGGATTGGTTGCCTGGTGTTTT